>JAJOOS010017717.1:0-40538 GCA_029582725.1 Solanum chiquidenum | reverse complement strand
AGAACAATCTGTTTAGATATGTTTCTAAGGTTCTAAGACTTGAGGGAAACGAATTTACTAAAGGAGGTGTGAAAATATATAGTCACAAAAGTGATGTTCATCACTTGTACAACTGCCCTTCAAAGATGCTGCCCAAATAAAAGTGTGCTGCCCAAAATGCATACATATACACCTATATGTATATACTACACCACCCTTTCAATTTATATGTAATTGTAATTAGAAAATTACGTAAATACCCCAATACAATACCTTAAATTACGATCACAATTATGTTAAGCAAGGTTGCAAATATCACAAAATTTCAAGTTCCCAAAATGAGAATAAAACATATTCTAGTAATTAAGCAATGGTGTATCGACATGCGACTCTCGGTTAGTATTTAGGGGTGTTACATACATAGTTATCCAAAAAAATTCTTATCACCTTGAAAGTATACATACATGAATTCAATTGATTCTTGAATATATCAAATGGACAATCCACAATTCAATGGATTTATAACATTATGGTTTTTATTTGAGGAAGGTATTAATAACCAATAATGAAGAAAAAAAAAGTATTACACTATTTGAGAAATATCATTACACTAATAATAAAAAATATTATGATTTAAAGGAAAAAGGTTTAAAAAAAATAACGCCCAAGGCTTACATTTTTACGCTTGGAGCTTACTCCCCAAATTCTAGGACTTACGTCCTATGGATCTACGTCTTCAATTTGTGCCCTGGAGCGTTTTTGGTACGTCTCTCCCCGAGACTCACCCCAAAAAATGTTTTTGAAAACACTACTTTGCATGAACATGTACCAAACAATAGAAAAAGTGATAATTGACTAATTTATGGAAAAATCATTCAATATTGAGAAGCCAATTTCAAAGAAAAAATATTATAATTATATATATGAAAAGAGAACCCTAGGTCCGCCTACTTGGCGCCACCACAAACCAGGATTCCCTTTTAATTTATTTATTTCCAAAACTAGTCTTCCCCTTTCTTGAAGAGTTGTGACTTTTGTGAAAGGTTATGCCCTTTCCGAAGGGTTGTGACCGTTCCGATAAGGCACAATAAACATTTGTTCACACTACCCTTTGTTGTCTATAAATAGAGGGATTTCCTCTCATTTTAAAACAACAGAAATTCTGAACTTATTATTCTTCTTCTGCACAATTAAATAGTTGTGTACTTTGCTCCTGTTGAGTGGCTCATGAACACCATTGTTTTTGTATCAATACACTGGTGAATAAAATCGTTCTATCTTGTGGGGATCTATTCCTTTAAACCTCGGGTACTAGAGGAGAATAATTTTCTTAAGGAGACACTGTGCATTCAATGAGCTCGATTTTTTCCTTTCTGTTTCATTCTATTGTTACAAATCTTGGTATGTTTTTTTCTAGTCATTAATTTATGCTTATGTTATTAATTGTTGGTTTTTAGTACATGTTTCAAACTTTGTTATTTATGTTTCTGCAAAGTTATTGTTATAAGTATTTGTTAGTACATATTAAATAACACACATTAATTGAGTATTCACACAAATTTTCTCTATTAAAATTGTTGAAGGTACAATAAACAAATTTTCTTAAAGATCTATACTATCATTTCTTAAAGACAAAATTCAAATTTGGCATGTCATTGTAAGGACATAAAGACCTTAAAAATTTTATCGCACCTTGATGTGCGAAGTGACAAGGAAAAGAAGACGAGAATTAATAAATTTTTTACATGAGTTCAAGGATAAATTATAAAATCAAATTAAAGATGATTGATTCAAAGATAAATGATAAGATGTTACAATTATCATTTTCTTTTACATTATTAATGTTCATTACTACGTAATCTTGTATGTAAGATAATATTGTGTTTATGTTTTAATGATCGATATGTTTTAAGTATTATTTTATAATTTTTGTGATATTAATTCTTGCGCTAGGCGCGAGTAGTTTTACTAGTTGAAAATATGTAGAAAATAAAATTAATTAAAGAGTAATAATTTTACAATCTTTCAAGTTCTTAATGTATGTGACAATACAAAAATTTCTAATATTCGAATATTAGAAATGCTCATTCATAATAGTAATGATGTCATGAATTAATGTGTCAAACGAATCAAGTTATCTAGTAAAAATAATATTAAAACATCATTTGTTTAAACTTAATGAAGGTCTGAATCTGAATGGTTCAAATCTCAGTCCATTAAGTGCATTTGTTTTTATTAAGATATAATTACTTAATATATCTGATTCGCTCAGACCCTCAACATAGTCTGAATATCATTTAAGAGATTTATCTAAAAGATTCGCAATATAACTAGGAAGACATTTTAAATACCACACATGGATTACTGGGCATGCGAGTTTGATATAGCCCATTTGATACCTTCGTATCCGAGAATCAACAAATTCAGACCCTCTTCTTTCTTTTTCATTTTTAATATTAAATTCTTCATTAAAACTTCTCTTCTTCTCAAACTTTTTCTTCCCCGTACAAATCCAAATCATCTATTGTTAAGAATTTCTTAACTTGTCCCTTCAAGTTATCTTTATCCAACTTTTATCTTTTCGTAAAAGTCAAATCACCCATTTTCTATAATTGGACCAGTGAAATCAATAAATTACCATTCAACCTCTAAAACAGGGAAATCATGATACAATCTCTACTATTGACCATGTTTCTTTTCAGTCAGCACTTCTCCATTGGCCAAAGAAAATATACTCAAAATCTATGACAAAAAAAAATCACATCAAATAAAAATTAATCAAAGATCAACAGATGAAAAATAACCATGAATGAGATCTGAAAAACCCACCAACTATCATTTTGATAGTGTTGTCCTTTTATCGAATTACGACGGTAAAAAATATGGATCTATTAATGAGTGTGGTGATTGAATGCTTTTTTGGAATTGAGAAAACAAACAAATTTAAAATTGAATCAATTTCTTCTTTTTATCTTTAAAATTTGAGTTTATATAGTGATAAAATATAATTTAGTGAAATCTGAAATTTGAGTTTATATAGTGATAAAATATAATTTAGTGAAATCTGAAATTTGAGTTTATACCATATAATTTAGTGAAATCTAAATCTTCATGGTGGATTCTGAAGACATAATACATAAATATGATAACCCTTAACTTGTCATCAGCGGACAAATATGCCCTCCAACTTTGAGTATGCACAAGTACACACTTAAATTTGTATAACATTAAACAAGTAGACACACGTATCCTACATGAAATAATACACATAAGATGTCACGTTGGACACAAAATTATCTCGTAGGGTGGCATGCATGACGAATGTGTTTATTTGTTCAATTCTATACAAGTTTAAGTGTCTATTGGTGCACATCCAAAATTAAATGTCATAATTGTTAGATGACACCAAGTTAAATATCATGTTTATATATCATGCCTTCTCGAGAGTTAGAATAATGACAAAGTTTTAACATCATCAATATTGAAGACATTTCTAATCTCTTTTTTATTATGTTCATTAATAATTTAGAAATAAAATAAAATATTATTTAATCATATATTATAAAAATAAACAATTTTATTTATTCAGTCTTCACATCTAGAAACTAACATCTTAATTAATTATTGAGGCCTAAGAAAGAATCCCAATTACAAAAGAAAATGGCGGCAAATGCGTTGAAATTCATAGTTACTCCCTAAACTAATCTAGGGTTTGTCCTTTCTCACCATCTCCACCACTGCAACAATGTTCGGAGCTCAGCCCTCCTCCGCCTTCGGCACACCATCATTCGGCACACCTTCGTCAACCCCAGCATTCGGCACACCTTCATCAACCCCAGCATTCGGCACGCCGTCAACTTCATCATTTGGCACTGGTTTTGGATCGACACTATTTTCAACACCATTTTCACAGCAGTCACAGCCACAGCCACATCAACAGCAACAAACTTCCTTATTTCAAACACCTCAGAGTTCGTCCCCTTTCAGCTTTTCCACACCCTTGAGTACTGCTACGCAGGCCCAATCCAGTCCATTTGGTTCTTCCTTTCCATTTGCAAATGCTCAGTTGACTACTCAGATGGCTCCCGTGGCTCCACTCCCCTTTTCTCTCGCTGATAGGGATATACAAGTAATTTCTTTACTCTCAAATCTTTGTGCACATCACAATTCTAAGTATATCTCTGTATGTGCACAATAACAATATATTTCATCAAGCCATGGCTACCTGACCTGACTGGGTGCGCGTTTTTTTTTTTTGGGAAGATGTTTCATTTGAAAAAAATATATGAAAGGAGATAATAGACCCCAGACGGCGGGAGTATGCAAACCATTCTTACAGAAACTTTTCTTGTTTTAAGTATTTTAATAATATAGAATATACATGTGTGTTTTTAATTCAATTTACGTATGTGAATAACACAAATATCTGAAGAAGGGAGCTTACTTGGATTGGACAATTGCTAACAGTGTAAAGCACTTTTAGTAGTTAATCAAGCCACATCAGACTTCCCCTGCTGATTGAAGAAAGCCTCATATGGTTTCAAATAAGCAAGAAACACCCTTTCTATCGTATTCATAACATTACTGAGAAAAACTGGTGGATGCTAGAATCATTAAATGTTCGCGGAAACAATTAAAATTCTCTAATCCCTACCAGACACTAGAAATTAAAATATTATCTGAAGCTCTTAAACTCCTGATTTTCGATATAAAAATAGGCAAATCTGGACCTTTTCTTCAAATCGTCTTAAAAAATATTTCAATCGTGATAATAAGGAAGACGTGGGAATATTTTTTTTTTGAAAGAATAGTGAAGCCACCACCAAGGAGCTGTCCTTAACTGTGGCTATCCAAGGGTTGGTAGTCCGTGTCTTCTTCTTAAAACAAATGCTCGTTTAGTTAGAATGTCTTTCCTTTGGATAGCAGGTTACTTACCATTTTATTCAGGTGATCAATCAATCCTTATTTATGGAGTGACTACTACAACTTGAACTCGTTTCCTTATAGTTGTCTGTGCACATCTGTTTCAGGCAATTGTTGATGCGTACAAGGAGGAGCCTGGTAACCCTAAATATGCTTTCAAGGTTTGATCTCTTTTCCTACTAGGCTAGGTTATATTGAAGAGGTGAGTGAATCAAATGAAAAATCTAAGATAACACAATAGTATATTGTCACTTGTGAAGCAGTCACTGAATTGCTTATCTATTTTATTCGAGTCATTCGCTAGCATTGTGAAGATATTTCGAACTTGGTTTTTGTTATGATATGTCAGTTGTTAATAGATTATGGTTGGAGGGCTTCTATCTTTTGGATGTCTATAGAGGCACTTACATTCTTCTCATTTATTTGCACTTATGGTTGTTTTGCAGCATCTTTTGTCCAGTGTGACGGAACCTCAATATAGGACGAAACCTGCAGGGGTATCTGATGTGAGTTTGATATGTTTAAATTTTTCATTTCAGTGTAGGCATCCTGGTGTCATTGCTTGTTTCTTGCTGAGAGTATTATGTAAATGCGATGAATTAGTTTGCATTGCCAGATAATGTGGGCAGAGGCAATGGGCAAACTTGAAGGCATGGAGAGTACCGACCGTGAGCGCCTGTGGCCTCAACTTGTTCACGGCTTCAAGGATCTTTCCCAACGGCTCAAGGTACCTTGAAATTAATCACTTAGGAATGTCTTTGGTATGATAGAAAGCGATTTGGAGGGAAATGTATTCCTTAAGGAGAATGTTTCCAGTATTCTAGTACTGCAAAATCTGGAAAATGTTTTTCTTAAGAAAAATTATTTTCACCAAAATGGGAAAATTAACTTCCTCCCCTCACGCTGTCATGCACAGAAGTCGATTTCTTTTATAAATCCCAACTCTTATTTGATATCATGTTTTTTCTTTTAATTATTGCTTTGATTTGCTTTTTTTTGGCTATGATTTGCTTGAGCTTTTGGAAACAGCCTCTCTACCCCGGAGAGGAGTGATATGGTGTTATGAATCTTTAGGGAAGGATCGATTTATAGGGCGATATATAAATCAGTTTGTTAAAAGGAGGCTTACACCTTAGAGTTCATTAAAAGAGAGAACTCTGATCTCTTCAAAGGGAGACTGAAACCTTAGAGTTCAATGGAAGAGAGAACTCCAATCTCCTGCTTTTTGCTGAAAAATGACTTACTGATTTATTCATCAAAAGCCCCTTTAAATAGGAGTCTTATTACATCAAAAGTCTAATTCTTATGAAAGTAGGAGACCTAAATCCTATTCCAAACTAATAACTATAACTTAACCTAATCCTTGTGAAACTATGAAACATAAATCCTATTCTAGAAACATAAATCCTATTCTAGAATAATAAATAAAACAACTAAAAATATAATTAAATACTTAATTTAAGGGCTTCCAACGCATCCACAACATTACCCCCTCTTACGTTGAAAGAGCTTGTCCTCAAGCTTGAATTTCACGGCAATCATCAACTTATCCAATTCCAGACCTAGCTTGAAGTTGACATTGATAAATTTCGACTCTATCAGTTTGCTGAAGCACGACTAATTCACCCATCAGGTTGCTATTTTTCATGAGGTCCAAATCGCTGAAATTCTTCCCAACTCATTGAGTCTTTCACTTGTTTAAGTTGATAATACCATAATGGTGCTAGTCCGAACATGTGAAATCCAGCCACACCAATTTTTTTTGCTTTCGTTGTATGCTGATTTTTTTCAAAAAATAGTTCACAACAATGTGTCCGAATTAATGGGTTATTGGTGTCGTATAAGTAGGTGGTGTATTGCCTTTTGTAGCAGGAATTATTGATCTGCTAGTTGTCTGGGCACTATTTGACTCATGTTTGTGGGTTGCTGGTTTTGTGGAGTCAATCCCCAATCTGGACAATTGTTCTTGGATGACTTGGACAATTCTTTCGATGAGGCATTGTTCCATTGCTGCGATTTTAGAGTCCATTAGGGTTTCTGTAATGGTATGTTCTCCTTGAAATCGAGAACTGATCTCATCGCCCATTGTGTTAGGCTTTGATACCAAATTGTTATGAATCTTTAGGGAAGGATCGTTTCACAGGGCGATATATAAATCAGCTCGTTAAAAGGAGGCTGAAACCTTAGAGTTCATCAAAAGAGAGAACTCTGATCTCTTCAGCTGAAACCTTAGAGTTCAATGGAAGAGAGAACTCTAATCTCATGCTTTTTGCTGAAAAATGACTTACTGATTTATTCATCAAAAGCCCCTTTAAATATGAGTCTTATTACATCAAAAGTATAATTCTTATGAAAGTAGGAGACCTAAATCCTATTCCAAACTAATAACTATAACTTAACCTAATCCTTATGAAACTATGAAACATAAATCCTATTCTAGAATAATAAATAAAACAACTAAAAATATAATTAAATACTTAATTTAAGGGCTTCCAACGCATCCACAACATATGGTCTGCTACACTCTACCCTTTCTAGACCCCACTTAGTGGGATTTCTTTTTTTGGTAATTAGGATTTTATTAATCACCAAAGTAGATAATTACAAAGCTAAACCAGTCCTACTCATCAAAAGCTACATCTATCTATTAAATAAATGTCTGGCTCGGACAGTAGCTCTAACACAACAAACACAAGCTATTGTACAAGCAATATCCTCTATTTTAGTCTCTGTCTTCTCAAAAACTCTATTGTTCCTCTCCTTCTAGATGACATGGATAAATTCTGTGTATACTAGTTGTAGTAGCTGGGCTTGGTGGCTTTTCCCTTTGGTCTTCTGGATGATCCGCTGTTGCATTGCATTCCAAGTAGTGCTTGGAGGTTGACTGATAGTTGTCCATTGGAGTAATCTCCTCCATAAGGAGTTGGCAAATGCACACTCAAAAAATAAGTGATGTCTTGTTTCATCTTCCTGCTTACACATAACACATTTAGGATCTACTTGCATTCTCCATTTCAGCAACCTATCTGTTGTAGGAGTGTTCTGGATTTGCAGCCATAAGATAAAAATGGCTTTAGGTCTTGCTTAGTTGCAACATATGAGACCTCTCCAATCAACCTTTGGACAATCACCTAGCATTTGATTATAGGCTTGCCTTAACTTGCTTCTCTTGCCATCAATAGCATGATGCAGTACATGTAGGTGATCCTTTGCTCCAAAGACTTTTCTAACCATCCAACAAGCTTGAGCAGGAACCTGAGAGCTTCCATATTTTAGCCATTGCTGTAATAACTGTGTATCCACTTGATCCAAAGTCTATCCTGCTTCTTCTCTATATCCCAGCACATCTTTAGAATTGCTGCTTTGTTCCATACCTTTAAGTTCACCACGTTTAATCCTCTAGCCACCTTTGGTGTACCCATCTTCTCCCTAGAGACTAGGGCCTTGTTAGTTATGCTGTTGACTCCTGACCATATAAAACTCCTACAGTAAGCTTGGATTGCTTTCATCACCTTAGTTGGTATCACAAAAAGTTGTGCCCAGTATGCTTGAATCCCAAAAATAACTGTCTTAACAAGCTGGACTCTCCCTGCATAGAATAGTTTTTTTTAGCTTTCCAGGAAGATATTTTTGCTACTATTTGATCAATCAATGGCTGCCACTGGATAAGATTGAGTTTCTTGGTGGACAAAGGTATACCAAGATACCGAAAAGGTAAGGCCCGTGACTGTATTCTAGAGTTTGTTGGATTTGAGACATATTAGTACCGGATACTCCTTCAAAATATATAGCACTTTTAGACAAGTTAGCTTTCAATCCGAAAGCTACAGTGAACGCAGTGAACTTGTCGTGGAGTAGTTGAACTGATATTTTTGTCACCTCTTGCAAACATGAGGAGGTCATCTGCAAAGCTTAAATGTGTGATCTTGAGCCTATTGCACATAGGGTGGTATTTGAATATCTTGTGATTGGATAAGTCATTTAGGTTCCTACTAAGATATTCCATGACCATAGCAAACAAAAAGGGGGACATTGGTTCCCCTTGCCGTAGTCCTCGAGCTGCCTCAAAAGGTTTTGTTAGTTCCCCATTAATCAAGAATGAATAAAAGACAATAGTTACACATTGCATCACCCAACCAATGAATTTGAGAGGAAATCCCAACGTTGACATTATTTGTTCTATATATTTCCAATCAACAGTATCATAAGCTATTTGGATATCTGACTTTATCATACATCTGGGTGAGATATTCTTCCTGTTATAGGCCTTGACTAGATCATGTGCAAGAATAATGTTATCTGCCACTTTTCTCCCTAGTATAAATCCAGCCTGCATTTCTGAGATCACAGTTGCTATCACCTGGTGGATTCTATTTGCCAACACTTTTGCTATGAGTTTGTATAGGACTGTACAAATGCTATGGGCCTATACTCCCTTATATTGGAGGTATTGGGAACTTTGGGCAACAGTGTAACTACGGTACAATTCACTTCTTTGTGTAACTTTCCAGTAAGAAAGAACTCTTTAACTGCTGCATAAACATCCTGTTTGATCACTGGCCAGGCCATCAACTCCTGGAGCCTTATCATTACCAATAGAACATAGTACATCATTAACTTTCATCTTAGTAACCTCTATACACGAGGCCATTTGTTGAGACTTGAGAGTGATTCAGTGTTGCCCCCTGCTTCATAATACTCTTACTGACTGCAGTTGTGCTTAATAGAGCAGTTCACATTAATGACTTGTAAAATGTTAAATTGCATCTGGATCCACAATTTTTTCTCCATTTGCTGAAGTAAGCCCGACAATCTATTTCTTGTGTCTTCTTTCTTTCATTGCTGTAAAATACTTAGTATTTGAGTCTTCCAATTTAATCCACATAGCTCTGGATTTTTTTTGTTTGATGCTCTCCGCTATATTGCTCCATTTCTCTAGTTGGATCAAAAGATCCTTTTCTTCCAGTGCTATAGCATCAGTATACTGTGAAGAGAGTTTCAGCTGTGTGAGTTGTAATGTATTCTTGAGGTGATGGATCTTCTCTGTAACTCCTTTGTAATTTGTATTGTTCAACTGGGTAAGATGAGGTTTCAACTCCTTCAACTTTTGCCAAACCTTGGAAACCTACCAGTCCAGCTTCTTTGCACGATTGGAAGAAATGTCTCATGTTGTGTCCACACATTAAAGAACCGGCTGAATGGAACTTTAATGTTGAGTGTAGTCATTTTCATCTCCAGGACGATAGGTGTGTGATCTGAAATGTGTGGCAATCTGTAGTCCAGCACAACTTGGACATACTGTAGCATCCATTCATCATTCCCCATTGCCCTGTCCAGTCTACTAAATATTTTGGCTGATCCAAGTTGTCTGTTCGACCATGAATAAAATTCTCCTTTCCACATAACCTCATTTAATAATAGATCTTGAACACATTCAGCAAAGTCCCTGGTTTCAGCCCTTGTTACTGGGGCACCATACAATCTATCTTGACTTTGTAGAAGAGCGTTGAAGTCTCCCCATACAAGCCAAGGTTTATTGCATTGAGTTGCCAGATTCCTTAGTTCACTCCATAAAGTTCTCCTCTGTTCTATAGTTTTAAAGCCATGCACCACAGTCATACAACAATCAATCTTCTTGTCTCTACTAAGCACTGCACAATGAAGAGACTGGGCACCTTGTTTAAGATCTTCAACTTGATAAACATTCTCATCCCATACTATCCAAATTCTTCCATTCATAGCATTGGTATAATTGTGTATCATGTTCCAGAGAGGAGTAATTCTTTGAACTATAGACTCTGCGTAATTCATCTCAACTCTAGTTTCTATAGAGCCTACTAGCTTTATATGATTGTCCTTTATATACCTACTCAATTCCTTTTGCTTATACCTTTTATTAGTACCCCTTACATTCCACACTAGCCAAGACATTTAAATATTCGTGGATGTGCCACCTCCTATATCAGGAGGTGGAGGGTTTGCCATCACATCTGCTATAGGTTGCAAGGGTTCAAGACCATTCTTTGTGGGTAGTGATATAGCTAGAGCATAGCTCTTTAGGCCACTACTATTGGGCAAAGTAGTGTTGACCTTGTCTGCCTGCTTCCTTCTATCAATCACTGATGTAAACACCTCATTCTCCTGTATTGCCTCTTTGGATTTGGTATGCCCGTCACCTTGCTGCAATGAGGTTGATGGATTTTCTTGTAGCCTCGGATGGTTCTGAACATTTGTTTATCTGGGTAGCCAAGTAGGAATCAGTTTTGGTTGTTTCTGTTTGGCTGGTGGATGAGTTTGTTTTGGCCTTGGTTGGCCAACTTGCTTGGGCTTATCCTTGTGACAGTTATGTCCCACCATCATACAACCTTCGCAATACTCAGGCTTCTAGTCAAACACAATCACTTGTTGGAATGATTGACCATGTGCATACATGACCGTAATCTCTGTAGGGATTGGCTTGGTGACATCCACCTCAATAAGCATTCGTGTATAGGATATCCTTGTTTGTTTAGTTGTACATTCATCAGCAAATATTGGGATTTCACTGGGTTTGTTTTGTTGTATTTGTATCTTACAGATTTTGCAGTTACCATTTTCACATACTTTTATACCCTAACTAACTGGAAATTACAGAAACACTTTCCTGGACACCAAATGCATCCTAGGTAAAGGATGTTCTGCCATTGCTTGAATCTTCTCTAGGTTTATAGTTACTCCATAAGCTTTTCCTACTATTGAATGGATCTCTTAATACCACTTGGAACAACCCATCTTTGCCAGCATATGTTTGGATTGTTAAACAACTGGTTTTGTTTTGGCATTGATTTCTGGAAAACAACATACTTATAGAATTGATTGTGGAAAGCAGTCATGTGTAGGAAGATATAGCTTACCTAAGAGAATTTTAAATGCTTTCACATGAGTGAAAATTTATAGATTAAATCTGACTGAAGATGCTTATTTTCTAGCAAAAATGTATTTACAAGTAGTCAAATGGACAAAATTAAAGAACAAACCATATTTGTTTAGAGGAAGGGACCAACATGCATTTTTTGAAAGTCCACAAGGACTTTTCTGGAGAAAACATATTTTGGCTGGTTGCACTGATTTCTGGAAGCAGAAAGAAATCTGAAAATGTGTACTATTTTCGAAACAAACAAGCCATAGGTTTCAAATTTCTTATTGGCTTAAAATATTTCATAGAAAATATGGAACTCTGCTGTGAGGCAAAGTTTGTAAGTTAAGGAACTGATCTGTGAGGCAAAGTTTGTGAGTTACAGAACTGATCTGCGATTTGACGTTTGTAAGTAAGTTCCAGGATTATCAATTAAGCATCCTTCTGCAAGAGTGAGGTAACCTTTTTCCCTTCTCTACCTTTTTTTTTTTCTTCTGTTTTTGGTACGGGTAAACTACAAATGGAATGGACGGCCCTAAGATTGTGTGTCTAAATGACATAATCTGCAACTCCTCGTTCATATCTGACTTGATATCTACATCTTTTACATAAACCAAGTGGCACCAAAAAGCTAGTGGAAAATACATCTGAGTTTAAGGCTATGTATATTCCTCCTTTTGCGTTAATAAGGTAAGCTGCTTCTTTCTGTCCAAATTGTCCATCGAATGACCAAAGGTGTGGTGTCCCAAATCTTGTATGCCTTCTCGTCTAGCTCGACTCTTTCCCAAATGTGCGAAAATTCTAAAACGGAGTGGGGGCATTGTCTATTTCATGTCAAAAATTGCAATGAACATGCGCCAAATCTGGTTAGTGAACTTGCAGTGGAAAAAAGTTGACATGCCTTTTCTAACAATTATTAATAAATAAAAATAATTGACATGCCTCTTCAGGGTTCTTTTCACATAGGAGACATCTGCCACAAAGTTGTATTCCTTTTTTCTGAATATTAGATTGCGTGAGATATGCTTCCTTAGCCACCAACCGAGAGAAGCAAGATACCTTCAAAAGTGCTTTTTTGTACCAATTTTCCAAGGCCAAGAATTAGTGTTGCAATTTGTTAAAAAGCTTGTATCATAACCTCAGGGAGAAAATCTATTTTGAATGACCTTCCTGTTTAATAGTATCCTCATTTTGCTTCTCTACCTCTCATAGCAAGTGATTTGGGGGCTGGCCCATCTGCTCTCTTCTTGGTTATCACCGGTAGGAAGGATCCATCAGATGGTTCATAAGTCTCTTCCTCTAAATGCTTATAGGATACCAAGCTGCTCTATTGCTTGTAGTGTGGTTCCCAAGGACTTGCAACTGAGAATTTCCTTTTTTTAAATTGATTTAAGAATCAATATGGGCTCCCCTTTTCCTGTTGTTGTGTTATTGTTATAGATAAAGCTATAATTTTTTTTTGAAAATGGTAATTGTTTCTATTTCTGCAGAACAGTACATAGGTTGTACTGAAAACCGTATTTACATAAGGAACTCTAATAATACCGACCTATCCTCTATAATGAGCCTAAGGCATCAATGATAGAGACAATATCATTAGAGTAAATTTGATTACACCAAAAACACAGAGTCAAAATGCAATTACTTGTTGCATACTATTTTCCCTATTCTCAAAAACTCTAAGGTTCCTCTCTTTCCATGTTGTCCACCAAATAGTGACGGGGGCAATTCTCTGGTTACTTCTATTTTTTGCTTGTGTCCCTGCTTCCCAGCTATATAGAGCTTCTGAAATTCTCTTAGGCATGGACCAGGAGATGTTTTTAAGTCTCAGGAACAAATTCCACAACTGGCCAGTGACTTTGCATTGGATGAACAAATGATCAACTGGTTCTGCAGTTTTCCCGCAGAAAAAACATCTAGAGCAAAGTGTAATTCCCCTCTTCATTAAATTCTCCTGTGTCAATACTGCTTCTTTAGACAGTAACCACACAAAGCAAGACAGCTTGTAGGGGATCTTGGCTTTCCATATATGTCTCCAGGGCCACTTGAGTAACTGCAGATTTCGATGGTTCAATTTCTTGTATGCTCCACCTACTTTAAAAATCCCTTTACTTTTTCCCAACCATTGCAATCTGTCCGACCCTGTTTCCAGACCACTAAGCTGATCAATGCTTCTAAAAATTCTGTTAGTCTTGGAATTTCCCAGTCATTGAGGTGTCTTCTAAATACATAATTCCACCCTTGAGGAGTCCATAAGTCAGCTATAGTACTTTGTTGTTGAAGAACTAAATTGTGGATGCCAGGGAAAAGAGTCTCCATAATTCGTTCTGCATGCCAATCATCCTTCTAGAATTGTCCAATTCGGCTTTGCTGATGCCTGAGCTCTCTGGCTTACCACTTACAGCCATTGTAGCATCGGTACACTCTGAACTTGACCAGTATGCCTTGATGTGTATCTTTACGTTGCAGCTTAAAAGCAGTGCACTTAGTCCCCAGTGTTATACCTAGAGAAGTAAATGAATTGATAGTATGACTGAGGGTGTGACATTGAATCCTGTTCCTAGAAGCTTAGAGCTCTTCTAATGCTTCAAAATGGGTACTTGGAATACTGTAAAAATTCCTTCCTCAATTAAGTGTCTGAGCTATTCAAAAGTAATAGACAAAGTTAGTTCAATTTTGTTCATTTCTCCATA
This sequence comes from Solanum chiquidenum, assembly GCA_029582725.1. Taxonomy (NCBI): domain Eukaryota; kingdom Viridiplantae; phylum Streptophyta; class Magnoliopsida; order Solanales; family Solanaceae; genus Solanum; species Solanum chiquidenum. The sequence goes on along the minus strand of JAJOOS010017717.1, from coordinate 26,048 downwards.
TAATATAACATTCTATTTGTTATATAATTAACTAGTTAGATTATTTAAGTTTTTTCAGTGCGGTTAATATTTGGATTTTCTAGTTCTCAGCTTTTCATGGCTAAGCCCGTATGTGAGAAGACATTTCAATCATCCGAGTTGCCTTTGTATCACAATTTTTCATTTTAATCATGACCTTTCATTTGTTTCTATTTTGCCTTTAAATTTTGGCCCCCCAGGGTGGGATGCGTGGTTCCTGATAATTGATATTTCCCAATTGAATTTGTGTAGCTTGAAGATGAAGTCATAGTTTCAGATGCTGAGAGGCTGCAAATGACGCAGAACAATGTGAAAATGGTTAGTCTCCTTTCTCCTCTCTAATTGTGTGCCTACATATTGTCACAAATGTGTCTTTTAGTGTCTGCATTAACACTGTTCTTATTGGCTTGACCTTCAATAAATGCAGTTGCAAAGGCATTTCCAAGCTGATACCCTTCCTTGGATTGAAAGAATGAGACACAAAGAGCAAGGTCTTCAAAGACGCCTTTTGAGGGTGCGACTTTTATTTGGCCTTCCTTATAATCTTAATTTTCTATTAGTAAAACTTGCTAACCTGCTCCTTCAGTGTAATTAGTAATTGTCATTTGCTTGAACCAAATTAGCTTAGCATCTATTTAATGAGATGTGTCCTTTTCATTGGTCTTCGCGGATCACTGCCATCCTGGTTTTCGCTTCCAGTTATATTGCACTATTAGGTTCAACAGTTATGCTCATTCGACTGTAGTTCTTTCTCATCTGCACTACAGGTGATGAGAATACTAGAGGCACTTGAAGGTAAAGGTTGTCGATTACCTTTGATGAAAGGAGAAGCTGAATTGGCAGAGAAGTTGGCAGCCATCACGAGACAGGTTAGTAGCCTAGTCTGTTAACTTATTATGTGCTTTATGGTGGTCCAGACTTCCTGACAAATAGACGCAACTTACAGTTAAAAGGTTCCGGAGCAGAACTTTCTAGGAGGGTTCAGAATCTACTCACCATATGTCGTGTTCAAAATGGCCTTGGAGGTGGTTCTGTTTGTCTCCCTGGTTCAACTAAGATCCATGAGCAGAGTCTTGCTGACATGCAGGAGGTATGAGCATTACATTCTCTTCACAACAATAATTAAATGATGTTCGTTATGGCTTTCTGTAAGTTGTGGTTGTCTAAGACCTCATTTGTTTTCATTAACTAGACGTTTGGACATGCAATTTGGGGATGATTTCAAATTCCAAATTCCAAATTCTTCAAAGAGCAGGATTTGTTGTTCCATATTTTTTAAAATGTAAAACTTGATCCCCATAAGTTTAAATTTTGTAAAAAAATGATCCACCATTTTAAAATTTGCAAAAAAAGACTCATGCTCGTCTTGAAGAGATTGTCCGTACCCTGTGAAAAGATTATATTAATGAAAAGCTAGTTGCTATTATTGTTGACTAATGAATTTTTTATGAAATTGTGTGTATTTGAAAGTATGTAATATCAAATATTTATTTATAAAAAGAAGATGAAGATATTGATTTATCAATGCTGCGCCTTAAGATATTTTGATATTTTGTTTATGAACTATGGTTTGCTCTTTTGCTAAGATTGTATAAGAATTGAAGAAATTTTGATAATTTTCACAACTTATGGGGTTTTCACGTTTATGAGAAAAAAAATACAACTTACGAAATTTAAATTGCATGTCTAATATCTAAACAGGACTTCAACTTCAAATCATGTCCAAATAGGGCCTACGATTAAGACGTCTGAATTTGAATGATTAAGATAGTCTCTAGATTTGAAAACTGAATGATTAAGACGATGTGTTTTTCAACATTTGAATATGCATAGTTTATTTATTTGTAATAAACATAAGAAGTATATAATTCAAATAAAAAAGTAATTAAATATTAGAAATATATATATATTTAATAAAAAATGGAACATCTATGTTTGTTAGTGATGGTGGAGATTCTTTGTAGTGGTGGTGGTGTCGGCGGCAATGGTTGGTGTTAGGGGCTAGTAATGGTGGTGGTGATAATTGTGATGGTGGAGATATTTGGTGTTGTAGTGACTGGTATGATGATGGCGATTGGTAGTGGTGGTGAAGTTGGTTGATGTAGTATTAGCAGTGTTAATGGGGGTGGAGGAATGTGTGGTGGTAGGTCAAAGCGATGCTAGTTGTGATGGTAGAGGTGGTTGATAGTAGGGATTGGCCGTAGAAGTGGGTAGTGGTTGATAGTGGCGGTTACAGTTGTGGTGGCGGTGGCTGAAGAATATGTGGTGGTTGACGATGTGTCGGTTGTAGTTCTAGTTGTGATGGTGGAGGTGCTTGGTAGTAGGGATTGGTCATAGTGGTGGCAGTGGCTGATAGTGGTGGTGGTGGTGGAGGCGGTAGTGACAACGAAGGTATGTGTGGTAGCGATTGACAGTAGTGGTTGGCATCGGTGGTGGTTGTGATGACATAGGTGGTTAATGATTGGCGGTGATGGCAAAGGTGATTAGTAGTGGTGACTGGTGTAAATTATCCATACAAAAAATCTCTTAAAGATATTAAGACTTTGTTCAACATTTTAAGGATTAAGATCTATTCATATCAATTAAATGCTTAAATCTTAATGAATACAAATGCAGTTAATGATTTTAGGTCGGAACTACTCAGTTTTAGACTTGTATTAATCCCAACCAAATGAGGCCTAATAGCACTTTGTGACCATATTGTCAAGTGTAACATGTGCTTCAACTTATCCAAATTGTGATATTTGCTCTTTGCCCTCTACATGCGGACATGCAATAGCTGTGAGCAAAATATTCTGTCTGCTACAATAATTAAGTGATGTCCCTCCTTGCTTTCCGTAAATTGTGGTTGTCTAGTAGCACTTTGTATGACCATATAGAGGAAGGTAAGATCTGCTCTAAGTTTCCCAAGTGAAAGATGTGCAATATGTGGGCTTTTCAAGCAATAATTGTAAGTAGTGAAGAGAAAGAAATTTTCTGGAGAGACATGCTCCCGTGAATTAGTTTTGAGACACCTTTCTGAAGTCCCTTTTGGATTTTGGATCTCATTCTTCCGGTGGACTTCTTTCATCGGAATACCATTCTTTTCTTCTCTTCTTCCTCGTCTCTCTTCTTTTATTTTCTTCGTATCTTCTTTGGGCTGTCCATCTTGATGGACAATAGTGTATATTTCAGATCCGGGGGAAAATCTTACGACATAATAGAGTCAAGATCAAAAGTTGAAATTTGGTATAATTGGGTTGAGTGTGCTAGGCACCATATGAGGACATTGGTTCTTATCCGTGGCTGGACATGCAAGATGCTAGTAAAAGCATTGGGGATCAGAGTGAATGTCTCCAAGTCATGGAGGTGCAGGGATTTCTCTACAAATTTCTGTGTCTGAAATTTAATCAATATGGGATATACATATCTTTAATTTCAGGGAGGGTAGTAACAAAGCAATTATTATAATTCCAAAAAATGCATTCAATGAGGGCCAAGAGAAGTTAGCAAGGAAAATATTCCTTCATTTATAGGGGTACAAAACCTACAGAAGTCATTAAATTCACAGAGGAGGCAAACATAACTGCTAACAAGAGGAAAATGAGTTATTGGGATTCCTTGCAAGAAAACAAATGGACTCTGACAAGCAAAAATAAAGATTGCTGTAGAATCTGAGGATTCTGATATGATGAAAGCTCGAGTCCAACTTTAAGATAGAGATCTTTTGGCTGATGTCTGGTGGGGAAATTCTTTAGTTAAAATGATGCACCCACCAAAAACAATGTAAGACCATGGGCTCACCAGACTTGGAAAGGAGCACAGGGAATCCAAGTTTACGATATGAATGGAATTCAATTCCTTCTTGATTCTTAGTCTTGAAAGGCAGTAGAGCACGTCTTGATGGGTGACTGGAGGAGACAAGGGAGCAGATTGAAGCTTCAATGGCGGTCGCCGACCATAGGGGCCTTCCCAAAAGCTCATGAGTTCGAGTGGTTTTGGATTCGAGTTTAGGGTTGCCTTTGCACCTCTGGTCCTTACCAGTAATGAAGAAGATCAGAGATTGATGTGGTGGCTGGATTGAGACGGAGGAAGAAACCGATCTCAAAAACCATCTCCTGTGGGCTAGAATTCGTATTAAAGGACCGACGACAAAAATCTCGGCACCTATTGAAATTGCTGATGATGAGAACATCTTCTTTCTACCTATTTGGGTGGAAACTCCAATCACTTCTGTCGAAAATTCGACGAGGGAGCAGGCATGAGCAAGGAGAGAGAAGCGGGTGGATGTCAAGAGAGAGATCTGTTAGATATCTTGAGCCCTAGAAATATACAGAGGTCTGAGGTAAGTCTTCCTTTTAATTAATAGAGATAAAACGGGTTTTTTTGGTGAAAGTATTCACGTGGGTGGACATGTGGTGGGGGGCTCCACTTTGGAGGTTCCCTTAAGACAATTGTTTTGAAGTGCTGAGCCATGTCATTTGAACAGTTCACTGCCCAAAATTTAAAGGAATCTACCAAAAACTCTCCTGTGCCTTTTACACGTAAAATTAAATTATTGGGAAGGAGTACTAGAAATCTTATTTTGTTCAACTGATTAGTATCTAATGGAGGAAGCAAGGGGGAATACAATGCACAATTCTTTACCAATGGGAGTTGGAACTCAGTCGCATGAAGAAGTTTCATCCCTTTTGTGAACAGACTATTCAACTGGGGACTTAGAGAAAGTGCAGTAAGATCAATAGGACCTTGGAGCACAATATGGAAGAGTGTAGCCCCTACCAAAGTGAAGTGCATCACTTGGTTGGTTGCTAGGATGAGCTGTCTGACGGATGATGCAATGCAGAAGAGGGGCATCAACATAGCATCTAGATTCCTCCTTTGTGAAAGCGGCTATGGAAACCACATGCACTTATTCCTGCACTGTAAGGTAACCGAACAGGTGCGAGCTTTGTTTACTAGCACAGCCCATGACTTTTGGATTATGCCAGAACACACTTTTGACCTATTAAGCTATTGGATCAAAAGGGTAGGCAGTAAGAGTTGAAAAAGATGGTGGAGAACAATTCCAACATCTATTTGATGGATTATATGGAAACAAAGAAATCAAAGAATTTTTGAACCCAAGGAGCTACAGAAGAAAAAATGGAAAATTATTACTGCTATAGGATTTTGTTGTAAACAACAGGATATAGAAGAGGACATCCAATTAGTGGACTTCATAGGATCTTTGTAAGTATCCTTGTCCCTTTCTTGTAACATCTTTTGGAGGTGGCCAGCATAGCCCATGATGCTGAGGAATACAAAAAGTTGTCAGTTTTTTTTATTTTAAAAAAGCGTGCAATATATGTGCTCTGTCTCTATCACTTTCCTGCCATGATAATTGTTGAACTCCGAGTAAATTTCATGGGTGGTCATTCAGTTGTGTTCATCATCCGAAAGTCACTATTTTTTTTTTGTTACACAATATTTTACTTTGCCTCGTCTTTCTCCGAAGTTATTTTTGCCAAAATTTGGTTACAATTCTACCTAAAGTGTGAGAAAATAACAAAAATATCCCTTGTGTTCGAGGATACGTTCAATAGGGCCCCTTACATATATTTTTGAGCAGTTTTGGTCCAAATGGTTAGCTAAATTATTAGTTATTAGTAAAAAAGAAAATCATGACGAGGAATATAGTAATAGAACAAGATGGTTGAAACTTGTGATATTTTAGCGGATGATTTCCAGGAATGCTGTTTGTTCTGAGCATGTCTAATTACTTACATATGGTTGTGTTGACTAAAGTAAATGTTCCATTTGGGTAGGTTTTGCAACAGCAAACCGTGGCTATTGCTAGGCTTGGCAATGTATTGAAGCGAGATATCCGAGATGTGGAGATCATAATGGCCGAGGAAACAGAAATGATGGAAGGCTGAGTCTAGGACAGCTGATTTCTCTTTTGCTTGTATGTATGTGTTTAGGTGGTAAGAAGTGATAACTGATACCAAACATGAAATGTATGAAAACAAATTTTGTTCTGCTAGCTGGGCCATTCTTGACAAAATTGCCATTTGTTAGGGAACGATGAACATGTTCCGGTTAGATCTCCAATATAGTTGAAGTTACAACTACACATGATACCACATACTCTATTCCAATTTATATGACATTTTTTTTACTTCGTTCAGAAACGAATGCTATGTATTTGACAATTAGTCATTTTACCTTTATGGGTTTCATAAACAAAAATCAACTAAAAGTAAGCATAAAATGACTTTAACAAAAGCAATTTGGTAAACATAACATAGTTTTTCCTTCTTTTTTAATACTCTTTTCTGCTCAAAAGGTGTCATATAAATTAAGGCGGAGGGAATAATTGTTTGTTTTTTTAGTTCGTACTCTTATCTTTTTAACCAAAAAAATAGAAGCTTGTTTGACATTCTTACCCCCATATACTTGAAACTGTTTAAAATGTTTTTTGACCATTGGCCAAACTTATGTGATGTGACAAACTTTAAGCATGAGTTATGCGTTGTGTTCATGGTTCAGTTTGGATAAGTTATTGGTTAAAATCAAAACTAAATCAATTTACTCTATTTTTAAATTTCTAAAATCAAATCAAACGAAAAAAATAACCCTTGGTTTGGTTATAGTTGGTTTGGTTTTTTTTTGTTGTTTTAAAGTAATATTTTTTTTAAGGACATATGTCTTCAAATACACAGACACATAGTACATGAAAAATCCACAAGAAAGTTATGTGGATACAATCAAACAATTAAGCAATATTAGAGTTATATTACACGAACAAAGTGATTCAATTAAGAGAAAATGTGATTATATTATGTGATGTAAGGTAGGTAAAGACTAAATAAATGAATTTTGATGGACTTGACTTAGGATTGTAATAGTTGGGTTAAAATTTAGGTGTTGGACTTGAGAAAATCGTAAAGTCAAATACTTAAGTTAATTAAAAAATATTTCTATTTTATTTATTAATAACATAAAAATAGTATAAAATTTATATTAATAATTTCTCGGTTTGGCTTGGTTATTATTGTGGTTTTTTAGTACAACCAAAACCAAACTAAATAGTGTCGATTTTCAAAATTTAAAACCAGACCAAACCAAATATCGATTTTTTAAATCGGTTTGATTCGATTGTGGTACGATTAGATTTATTAACCATAACCATGAACATCCTTGATTATTAAAATTTTTATTTTACAAAATTATAAGTAATTAGAAAAAATGGGATAGAATAGTAGAAAAAATATTTTTTTTTCAAGACAACAAAAATCCCCATTTCCTGATTTTTTTCTCCCCGTCCCCCATTTTCTCGTCTTTATTCCCTAACTCCCTATTTTGGAGATTCTTTTTGAAATCTTCTAATTTGGTGTGGTGGAAAACCGACTAAAAAATTGTTGTTATGTTATATAAAATAATATAATAATAAGAAGAAAGTAGAGAGACGACTTGTTATTGTCCTTGAAGGACTAGAGTTTGAGGGACTTTCTACATTGCAAAGTTTTTATTTATTTATAAGAAGAAAATTGGCTTAATCCCTAATTAAAATTCCTAACTTTTCATATACATACTTTAATACAAATATGTTTGTAACATATTCCTTCTTTTCCTTCCCACTCCCTTGTTCCTTTTCCCTCCATATTTTCAGCTCCAATCCTTTTCCCCTTTTCTGTTTTCATTTCTGCTTACAATTAGGGTAAGTAGTTTCATTTCATATTTTTAAATTAATCTCATTTGATTCACATTTTAATGTGGTCCATCAATTATACTTCCATTGAATTAATATTTTTTCAACCCATAAAAATGAGTAAATATTTGAAAAGGTCATTCAACTATGAAGAATTACGGAGAAAAAATATTTATGTTTATTTTTGTCATGCCCCAAGCCTACACCCTGGGTGGGACTGACATTCGAGAACCATTACTGGCCCCAAGTGAACCCTTGGCCTGACTAGACTCTCAGCGGAAGACTTTAAGCATTAATAAAAGAAATCAAATGCACTTAAATCAACTGTCTCAAAATAACTTAGAATGTTTTAAGAATAAACATTCAACTAGCCAAAGTGGCAAATCAAGTGTTATAACAAAACAACTGAAATGCAAAGACTAAAGAACTATAACGATCCGTCTATGATGCCTCTAAAACTATGAGGGATGTCGGGACAAGACCCCCGATCATCCTAATAACTGAAAATACTAAAACAACGAAAAAAGGGGATCCTTCGGAAAGCAAGAACGCTCACCAATTGACTCTTAATGCTCAACTGGATCAACGAGGCGCTGTATGCTGATCCTGATTACCTATATCTACATCATAAAATGATGCAGGCCAAATGACATTAGTACATTGAATGTACGAGCATGTGTGGGGAAAACTAAACATGACATAAGCTTGAACTGAATTCTGAAAGAAACACTTACCTCAGCTTTACTCAACTCAAGGATATTGAACTCAATGCATAAATAAACAACAGTAAAAATGCAGTTTATATAAAGCATTTAAACATTAGGTAGCAACTCAATGTATTGAAAAATACAATATCAATTCAATTTATATAATAAAATATAATATAATTCTGTGGGAGTTTCTCTAACCGACAACCATCACTATGAGCTATTAATGATACATCCTCTCGCCTACACTGCCAGAACTGTCCAATAACTTGCCGGGATATAGAACGGCTCAACTAAGTGGATCCACTAGTCTATGCTAAAAAGCATTAAGGATTCATCTAAAGAGTATGACCTTTCTACCCACGATGACAAAATTGCCGTTTGTTTCGGTTAGATATCTCTGATCTAGTTGAAGTTACCCACCAAATACTCTCTATCTCAATTTATATGACATTTTTTTTACTTCGTTCAACAAAGAATGTTACTTATTCGACAATTATTGCCATTTTACCTTTCTGGGTTTCATGAACAAAATCAACTAAAAGTAAGCATAAAATGACACTTTAACAAAAGCAATTTGGTAAACATAACATAGTTTTCCCTTCTTTTTTAAAACTCTTTTCTGCTTAAAAGGTGTCATATAAATTAAATTAAGGTGAAGGGAATAACCTTTTTTTAATAGTAGTTCGTACTCTTTATCTTTTTAACCCAGCAAAAAAACAGAAGCTTGTTTGACATTCTTGCCCCATATACTTTAAACTGTTTTAAATGTCTTTTTGACCATTGGCCAAACTTATGTGATGTGGCTAAACTTTAAGCGTGAGTTATACGCTGTGTTCATGGTTCGGTTTGGAAAAGTTAAAATCAAAACCAAATCAATCTAGTCGGTTTTGAAATTTCTAAAATCAAATCAAACAAAAAAAATAACCGTTGGTTTGGTTTGGTTTGTTTTTTTTTTGTTTTTTTTTTGAAAGTAATAATTTTTTTGAGGACATCTTCAAAAGACACACCTTATACATGAATAATCCACAGGAAAGCTATGTGGACTCAATCAAACAATTAAGCAATATTAGAGTTATTATTACATGAACAAAGTGATTCAATTAAGAGAAAGTGTGATTATATTATGTAAAGTAAGGTGGGTAAATACTAAAGTAATGAATTTTGATGGACTTGACTTAGGCTTGTAATAGTTGGGCTAAAATTTAGGTGTTGGACTTGAGAAAATCGTAAAGTCAAATACCTATCCTTCGTGGCTGGCTGACGGGGCAAAGATAGAGAAGAAATATTTGAATGTTGGGGCCCGATATTGGTTTGGCTTTATAAGTAGCAACATCATGCCGTTGCAAAATGAATCAATTCTCTGGCATGCGAAAGTTGTTTTGCTGGGTATGATAATTGATTGGGAAAAGATAAATGTGGGGTCGATTATTGCAGATGAGATCATAATGAGGGCTAGACAAGAGCAGACCTCTCCTCCCTTTCCGAGAATTGACCGATGTGTAGATCACCTATGCCTCCTCCAATGATATTTGGAGGATTGAGGATGACTACTTACGAGATGATGTGGCTAGGAGGAACCCGCCACCACCAGATACCACGCCCGTAGTTGAACCTGCCGTTCTTGAGGTCGAGGCCACTCAGTCCGCTCCTTCTGTGGAGCTTTCAGGTATATCTCAACCTTCTTCTGTGCCATCTGACGCTTTTGGTGCACCCAATTTTTTTCCCTAAAAAAACTATATGAGGAGCTTCGTAATGAGTTGGGAAAGCATTACGTATAGTCCCACCATTTTTCACGCATATTTTCACATTTACTCGCCAACAAATTTCTCGTCGTTTTATTCACGAACACTTACATACATTCTTGTCGTTTTATTCACGAATATTTTTGATTTACTAGTCAACTTTTACGAGTTACTCAAATTTTGCCATTTTTCGTGTGTATTAGCCCATGGATTTGGCGCCTTTTGGCACACATACATTTTTTTTTGAAAAAACTATATGAGGACCTCCGTAATGAGTTGGGGAAGCATTACGTATAGTCCCACTTTTTTTTTCATGCATATTTTCATATTTACGAGCCAACTTTTACGAATTACCCAAATTTCACTAATTTTTGTGTGTATTAATGAATTTGGCGTCTTTAGGGCAACGATTTTTTTTTTCACGCAGACTTTCGCATTTAGGAGACAACTTTTACGAATTACCCGAATTTCGCCATTTATCGTGTGTATTAGCCCATTGATCTGACGCCATTAGGGAAACTTTTTTTTTTTTTTTCTGAAAAACTATATGAGGTCCTCTGTAATGAGTTGGGGAAGCATTACGTATAGTCCCGCCATTTTTTTCACTTATATTTTTGCATTTACAAGCAAATTTTTTACGAATTACAAAAATTCACTACTTTTCGCGTGTATTAGCCGATGGATCTGGCGCCTTTGGGGCACCCAAATTTTTTTTTCCTGAAAAAATTATATGAGGACATCCGTCATGAGTTGGGTAAGCATTACGTACAATCCCATCACTTTTTCCACGTATATTTTCGCATTTACGAGAACTTTTATGAACTAACTGAATTTTGTGTGTATTAGCCCATGAACCTAGCACCCTAAGGGCACCCAAATTGTTTTTCTGAAGAAACTATATGTGGACCTCTGTAATAAGTTGGGGAAACATAACATACAGTTCCACCATTTTTTCACTCATATTTTCACATTTACGAGCAAACTTTTACGAATTACCCAAATTTTGCCATTTTTCGTGTGTAATTAGCCCATTGATCTGGAACTTAGGAACTCAAATTTGTTTTTCTTAAAAATCTACAGGAGGACATCTATAATGAGTTGGAGAAGCAGTATGTACAGTCCCACCATTTTTTTGACGCATACTTTTCACATTTACGAGCCAACTTTTACAAATTACCCTAATTTCACCATTTTCGTGTTTATTAGCCCATGAATTTTTGGCGCCTTTGGGGCACCCAAAAATATTTTCTGAAAAAACTATATGAGGACCTCTGTATTGAGTTAGGGAACCATTACATATTGTTCCACCATTTTTTTCACGCTTATTTTAGCATTTACGAGCCAACTTTTATGAATTACCCAATTTTCACCATTTTTCGTGTGTATTAGCCAATGGATCTAACACAATTGGGGCACCCGAAAACGTTTTCTAGAAAAAACTATATGAGGACCTCCGTAATGAGTTTGGGAAGCATTACGTACAACCCCGCCATATTTTTCACACAGATTTTGCATTTACCAGCAAAATTTTATGAATTACCCAACTTTCGCCATTTTTCGTGTGTATTAGCCAATGGATGTAATGCCTTTAGGGCACCCTGAAACTTTTTCTAGAAAAATACTATATAAGGACCTCCGTAATGAGTTGGGGAAGCATAACGTATAGTCCCGCGATTTTTTCACGCATATCATCGCATTTACGAGCCAACTTTTATGAACTATCCAAATTTTGTCATTTTTCGTGTGTATTAACCAACAGATCTAACGCTTTTGGGGCACCCAAAAACTTTTTTTGGAAAAAATTATAGGAGGACGTCTTTAATAAGTTAGGGAAGCTTTACATACAGTCCCGCCCTATTTTTATGCATGTTTTTGCATTTACGTACAAACTTTTATGAATTACCCGAAATTTACCATTTTTCATGTGTAATAGCCCATGAATCTGGTGCCTTTGGGGCACCTAAAATTTTGTTTCAAAACCTATATGAGGATCTTCGTAATGAGTTGGAGAAGCATTACGTATGGTCCTAACATTTTTTTCACGCATAGTTTTGCAATTACGAGCTTACTTTTATGAATTACATGAATTTTGCCATTTTTCGTGTGTATTAGCCAATAGATATGACACCCTTGGGGCACCCGTAATATTTTTCTTAATAAACTTTATGATGACCTCCATAATGAGTTGGGAAAACATTACATACAGTCCCACCAATTTTTCACGCATATTTTCCCATTTACGAGCCAAGTTTTACGAATTACCCAAATTTCCCCTTTTTTCTTATGTATTAGCCCATGGATTTAGCGCCTCGGGCACCCTAAATTTTCTTTCTAAAAAAACACTATGAGTTCGTAATGAGTTGGGAAGCATTACGTACAATCCCACTATTTTTTTCACTCATATTTTTATATTTACGAGCCAGCTTTTACGAATTACCTGAATTTTGCTTTTTTTTCGTGTGTAAGCCCATGGATCAGGCGCCTTTGGGGCACCTGAAATTTATTTCTAAAAAAATTATATGTGTTCTTCCGTAATGAGTTGGGGAAGAATTACATACAGTCCCACCGTTACTTTCACGCATATTTTCATATTTACGAGCCAACTTTTACGAATAACCCAAATTTCATCATTTTTCGTATGTATTAGCCCATGGAGCTGGCGCCTTGGGCACCTGAAATATTTTTCTAAAAAAACTATATAAGGACCTTTGTAATGAGTTGAGAAAGCATTACGTACAATATCACCATTTTTTTTCACGCATATTTTTTTATTTACGAGCCAACTTTTATGAATAACCCAAATTTTCCCTTTTTTCGTGTATATTAGCCCATGGATCTGGTGCCTCAGTTGAAATATTTTTCTAAAAAAACTATATGAGGACCTCCGTAATGAGTTGAGAAAGCATTACGTACAATATCACCATTTTTTTCACGCATATTTTTGCATTTACAAGCCAACTTTTACGAATTATCCAATTTTTCCCTTTTTTCGTGTATATTAGCCTATGGATCGAGCGCGTTTGGGTCCCTCAATTTCTTTTTTCTGAAAAAACTATATGAGGATCTCTGTAATGAGATGAGAAAGATTACGTACAATCCCACTGTTTTTTTCACGCATATTTTCACATTTAAGAGCCAACTTTTACGAACTACCCAAATTTCATCGTTTTTGTGTGTATTAACCTATGAATCTAGCGCCATGAGCACCTGAAATATTTTTTTGAAAAAACTGTATGAGAACCTCCGTAATAAGTTGAGGAAGCATTACGTACCGTCCCACCACTTTTTTCATGCATATTTTTGCATTTACGAGCCAACTTTACAAATAACCCAAATTTCCCCATTTTTTGTGTATATTTACCCATGAATCTGGCGCCTTTGGAGCACCTGGAATATTTTTATGAAAAAACTATATGAGGAACTCCGTAATGAGTTGGGGAAACATTACGTACAATTCAACCATTTTCACGCATATTTTTGCATTTATGAGCTAACTTTCAGGAATTACCCGTATTTTGCCATTTTTTTGTGTATATTAGTCCATGGATTTGGTGCCTTTAGGGCATCCAATTTTTTTTGCTAAAAAAAATATATGAGGACCTTCGTAATGAGTTAGAGAAGCATTACGTACGGTCCAACTATTTTTTTCACGCATATTTTTGCATTTAAAAGCCAACTTTTATGAATTACTGAAATATCTCCATTTTCCGTGTGTATTAGCACATGGATCTGGCGCCTTTGGGCCACCCAAATAATTTTTTCTTAAAAAACTATTTGAGGATCTCCGTAATGAGTTGGAGAAGCATTATGTACCGTCCTGCTGTTTTTTTCATGCATATTTTTGCATTTACCAACCAACTTTTATGAATTACCCAAATTTTGTCATTTTTCGTGTATATTAGCCCATAGATCTGGTGCCTTAGGAACCTTAAATTTTTAAAAACTATATGAGGAACTCTGTGATAAGTTGGGGAAGCATTATGTACAGGCTCGCCGGTTTTTACACGCATATTTTCATATTTACGAGCCAACTTTTACTAATTACTTGATTTTTATCATTTTTTGTGTGCATTAACCCATTAATCTGGCGCCTTTAGGAAACTCAATTTTTTTCCTGAAAAAACTATACAAGGACCTCTGTAATGAGTTGAGGAAGAATTATGTACAATCCCACCAATTTTTCACCCATATTTTTGCATTTACGAGTCAACTTTTACAAATTTCCCAAATTTCACCATCTTTTGTGTTTATTAGCCCATAGATCTGGCGCCTTGGGCACCCAATTTTTTCTTCTTCTGAAAATCTATATGAGGACATGCGTAATGAGTTGGGAAGCATTACGTACAGTCCCCTTATTTTTTTGGTGCATATTTTCACATTTACGATCAAACTTTTATGAATTACCCGAATTTTGCCATTTTTATGTTTATTAGCCTATGGATCTAGCGCCTTTGGGGCACCATAATTGTTTTTCTAAAAAACTATACAAGGACCTCTGTAATGAGATAGGTAAGCTTTACGTACAGTTCCACCGTTGTTTCATGCATATTTTTGCTTTTACGAGCAATCTTTTCCGAATTACTCGAATTTCCTTGTTTTTCATATCTATTATCCCAAGGATCTAGCGGCGTTGGGGCACCCAGTTTTTTTCTTCTTCTGAAAAACCTATATGAGGACCTGCGTAATGAGTTGAGCAAAAATAACATATAGTTTCACCATTTCTTTCATGCATATTTTCGTATTTACGAGCCAACTTTTACGAATTACTTAAATTTCACAATATTTCATGAGTATTAACCAATGGATCAAGTGCTTGGGAACCCAAAATGATTTTCTGAAAAAACTATATGAGGAACTTCGTAATGAGTTGGGGAAGCATTACGTACAATCCCACCGTTTTTTCACGCATATTCTTACATTTACATACCGGCTCTTACGAACTACCAGAATTTCACAATTTTTAGTGTGTATTAGCCCATGAATTTGGCGCCTTTGAGGCACCCAAAACTTTTTTTCTCAAGAAATATAAGAGGACCTCCAAAATGATTTGGGGAAGTATTACATACAGTCTCTGTAACATCCCAATTTTTTTAAGGTTAAGACTCCAACCATTCTTCATTTACTTGAAGGGTCATATTGGGTGATTCTTAAATTGCTCATATATGTAAAGGTAAATTCTTTAGGGGTCGTTTGGTTGGGAACTAGTTATCCCAGGATTAACTATCCTGGGGTTAGTTATCCTGGGATAACTTATCCCACCATGTATATGAGATAACTTATCCCATCACTATGCTATAAATGGTGGGATAAGTTATCCCAAACATGTCAACCAAACAAGACATCTAAATTTTATCCCAGAACAATTTTTTTTATCTCAGGACTATTTATGCATATCCCTCACACCAAACGAGCCCTTAGTGTGGGAATGATTTTGGATATCAATTAAGGTCACTAGAATCTACTAGCACAAAGTTGAGTTGAAAGTTTCCTTACGGATTAAGTTTTGATGTAAGATTCTCTTTGGGTCAACTTTAAACGACCATATCTCTTAGAATATAAAGCGTTACGTGGCCCATAACCTATCAAATTAGAGGTATTTGAATCCTCTTTCCAACGCCACCAATTTTGCGTCAATCCATGTTTTGAGTAAAAAGTTATGACAATTGATGTAGTGCTGTTCCGTTTTAGCCACATGAAAATTCTAAATAAGGTAATTTTCTTCTCCAAGAATTTCATTCTTACCAACTCAAATTCCTCCATACAATTGTGAATCACTAATGAAAATCATAATTCTTGGCCATAGAGTTTCAAGAAACCAATTCAAGAAAAATCTCAAGAAAGGTTTTCTTGATTGTTTTCTTTCAAGCTAGGGTTTCAAGGCTTCTTATCAAGTTCTTCTTCAAGATTCTTCAAGAACCTTGTTTTTCTAGTTATGTAAGGCTATCATAGTGTTGGACTAATTCGTCCTCACGCCCTACCTCTACATCTATATCTAAAATAGTCCTTTCATTCTATTTTGTTTGGTTATTCAACTAAATTACATACTCGTACATTCAATGTACTGATGTCATTCGACCTGTATCTTTTAATGAAGCAGACACAAGTTCTTAGGATCCTCAGCAAGAGTCTGTTGGATCATTTCATCAGCTTTTGAGTAAGACCTCCTTGCTTCTAGAGGACACCAAGTTTTATGAGTTGTTACCAGTTGTTCTCTTGAGCAGTCGCGGGTCTTGACCCAACACTCATCCTTGTATACATTATAGGATTCATAGATAGATAATTTTTGAGAGTCTTTTAGTTTTAGATAGTATAATTAAAACTTATGTTTATACTAAGTATATTCAACAAAGAGATTCAGTAAACTGTTTTGAAGCGTTTCTTTCAATTTGATGCTTATGTATGCTTGAGTTAGTCTTTCGCTTGTAGTCAGCCAAGTTGAGGGTTCACTTGGGAGCATCAATGGTTCTTGAGTGTCGGCCACATCCAGGGTGTAGGCTCGGGTCGTGACAAACTTGATATCAGAGCACAGAGATAAAAGCGAGATGTATTCCCACACTCTTTTCTCTAAATCTTGTTTTAGTTGAGAACATTATGGGGAAGTGTGTTATAGATCTTGGGTAGTATTTTAACCCAAAAATATAGTATGATTTATGAGATTATGAGAAGTAGTAGTGAAAGTGCCTAGAGTTAGAATAATGCATGCAGAGGTATAGTAATCTACGAAGAGAAAGGGTGATGAGGTAAATTATGTTATTGTATTCATGCACCAAGTGAGTTATTAATAAGGAGTTATCCCTTATGGGTGGACTAAGAAGTGATGGGTTTGTGATGATTTCATGATATGAGGTAGAGTAAGAGTTACTAGTTAAGATGAGTTAGAGTATACTTTAACTAGAAAGGAGTTATGATGAGGTTTCATTGTGTTAGTAATGACCAAGTGTAGGTGTTGAATTAGCAGGAGTATTCATGAGGTGATAGCCCTAAGCCAGACTTATAATTTTTTGGGAGATCCTATGATATTCAAAGCCCTATAGAACTAATTAGTCAATGATGTGTAGTTAGTGGGTAAATTGTACTTAAGTTGTGACGGTAAATTGTAAGGATGTAGACTGAGATAAAAATATTGACTACTTATCATGAGGTTTTAGTAGGCGAGTGTTTCTAATATTTTATCTAGTAGTTGTAAGTTTGTATGGTAAGCGAGCAATCATATTGATATCCGAGATTAGTAATAAACGTTAAGCTTCAATTTGAAATGAGTGTTGTGACCAAAATGATGGAAACATGAGAGTAATGATGTTAGTCTTGAGATCTGATCTCGTAGACTTGGCATAGAGTAGGTAAGGAATTGAGATGTTAGCTGCAATGAAGATGAGTGGTACAAGTTAGAGATCCTAACTTTTAGATGAGGATAATGAAGAGTGGCTAAGTCATAGGAGTAACAAGAGTATTAACAGGTGTATCCGAGATTGTATGTAATCAAATGAGGTTCCAATTAAGTTAACGATTTTCCATGTGTACCTAGATAGTATATTTGAGTTGTTAATGTGGAATAGACTGAGGAAAGCTTTATTTTTTTCTCCTTAAGAGTTAAATGAAGCGACCTGATAAGACAATGAGAATAGGTTAATAGAAGCATCTTAGAAAGAGGTCTAAGAAGGAGCCTTAGTACATGCTTATGGAGAGTTCAATAACCATGAGATAAGTATTTCCCGAGTATTAGAGTAAAGCGAATGTAGACCAACTTAGAAATAATGGAATAGATCCATAGCTTTAAATTGACGGCCTCAGACATAAGGGGGATGATTATGAGATGAGAAATCAAGTCAAGTGTTGAGAATTAGATAGTTATGTCTTCCGAATGAATTGTAGAGATACATCAATCCATTCATACTCTAGCGTATTCCTCAAAGTTCAGTCATTTCAACATCATGATGATGTTTCTTTTATCAGAATTGTGTTCATGAACTATGCTCATACACTTCAAAGAGATTCACGTCTATGCTTAGTTTTCAGAATGAAGGGCAAATACTTTAGCCCATTGATCTCAATCTTACTCCATAAAGCTATGGATAACAGTCTCATGCTATGAACCTATTCATATAAGCAATCATGTCTCACATTACGTTTAGTCATACAAATCCATGAATTACTCTCAATTGCTAGCAACATAATATCATGTCATGCATATTCTTATATCAGAATTCTTGAAGGAATCGTGCTTATTATCTTTCATCCTAACGTCCTTTTAGTAATCCTGTTTAATTTTGGAGGGTGTTGTTGTGGATAGTAGTTATGTGATGAGGGAGGAGAGGATTCATATTTCTTATTGTGATAGTGATGGTGTGTTTATTCCATCTAAGGTTATAAATGTGGATTAAGAAGGAGATAAGGTTTTACAATGAGTACTAATCAACTTCCTGGTGGTAATACATGAAAGTTCAGTTGGTAGTGATGATGAGAGGATGAGAAGTTCTTAGAAAGGGGGTTAGTAGGATTATATGGAGTGGCTAAGGTTCTAAGCTTGAATGTGGTATCGTTACCATGTGGACAATGCGTGATACATTAGGTATTTCATGATATGAGTTCAATGTTAGCTGAATGTAGCGGTAAGGAGTAGTGTTCTTGGGATGAGATTTCCTATAGAGGTATAGAACCTGAATTCTGTGATTTAGATCAAAATAATCACCCTATGTTAAGTAATTTGTGATTCCAAGTTAGACTTGAATAAAGTAAGAGTAACCGCTTTCCATTCTCAGACCAGTCGTCATTAGAAGACAAATGATCCCAAGGGGGAGATATTGCAACACCCCAAAAATTTCTAAGTTAAGACTCTAACCATTCTACATTTACTTGAAGAGTCATATTGGGTTATTCTTAAATTTCTCATATATGTAAAGGTAAATTCTTTAGTATGGGAATGATTTTGGATATCAATTAAGGTCAGTAGAATCTCCTCGCACAAGGTTGAGTTGAAAGTTTCCTTACCGATTAAGTTTTGATGTAAGATTCTTTTTGGGTCAACTTCAAACGACCATATCTCTTAGAATATAAAGCGTTACGTGGCCCATAACCTATCAAATTAAATGTATTTGAATCCTCTTTCCAACGCCACCAAATTCACGTCAATCCAATTTTCGAGTAAAAAGTTATGACCATTTTAGTAACTGATGTAGTGCTGTTCCATTTTAGCCACGGGAAAAATTCTAAATAAGGCAATTTTCTTCTCCTTATACCACTAGGAAAACCTTAAAAACGGGTTTCTTAACTCTTATAAAGCCCTAAGCAATCCTATTTCCATCTTTTAATCCATCATTCTCTTGTCTCTCAAACCCTAGGGCAAAACCCTAAGAAAAAATCAAAGTAGAAAACTTTATTCAAGATTCTTTCAATCTTTTTCAATTCTTTTAATCTGTTTCAAGATTCTTCTTCAAGGTAAGTCCTTATCAAAGAATTTCATTGTTTTCAACTCAAATTCCTCCATACAATTATGAATCACTAATGAAAATCATAATTCTTGGCCATAGAGTTTCAAGAAACTAATTCAAGAAATATCAAGAAATGTTTTTTTGATTATTGTCTTCCAAGCTAGGGTTTCAAGGCTTTTAATCAAGTTCTTCTTCAAGATTCTTCAAGAACCTTGTTCTTCAAGGTATGTAAGGCTATCATAGTGTTGGACTAATTCATCCTCATGCCCTACATCTACTTTCAGATCAGTAATAGAGTAATTTAAGATTCTTTTCCTAGATTTGACTATTCTTGAGATAAGTTGATTTTGAGTTCTTGAGTTCATGTTTCTTTTAAAAATTCTATTCCTAATTATTGAGTTTCTATATTGTTATTGAGATACTTGATTTTATTTATTCATGTCTATATTTCAGCATAAACACTATTTTGAGTTTTAAATTTTGAAAAGCTTTTTTTAAAGCCAATACTTGAGTTTTAAACTGACTTTTTGAGAAAGTTGAGATGTGTTTTGAGAAAGAGTTTGTAAAACATGATTAGAATGACAATCGAGTATGACATCAATGTTTAAGCAGTATGGTATCTAGATATGTCATCAATGTTTAAGCAGTATGGTATCTAGTATGCCATCAATATTTAAGCAGTATGTTATCTTGATAAACCATCAAAATTTATGCAGTATGATTTCCCGAGTCATCAATTATCATATCACAATATGATTTTTATTTAGTTTTGAGAAAGTATTTTTAAGTATGATTTGAGCAAGAGTATAAGCGAACTAAGTATTTCAAAATATATCAGTTTTTACATTGATAAAAGAGAAACATTGATTTCTAAATTAGTTATGAGTTCAGAAATTATTTTAAGAGTAGTTACCTCTTTTAGGAGGGTAGTTTGAGCAATTATCGCAAACCATAGGAAGTGTTATGTTTTTAAAACATATGAGAATGAGTACATATTATTGGGAGTAGTATTGAGCACCGATATGGGGGGAGAGTTCAAACAACTCACAACCCCCATAAACCATGTATGCCAACATGGGTAAAGGGTCATACTTTTTAGATGATTCATTATTTCTTTTAAGCATAGCTTAGTGGATCCACTTAGTTGAGGAGTTCTATACCCCGACAAGGTATAAGATAGTTCTGGCAGCGTGGGCGAGATCTTGAATCATCACGTAGCTCATAGTGATGGTTGTTGGTCATATAATCTCCCAATAGATTTAAAATGTATTTTTAAATATAACTTATTATGTTGAGTTCAGAGATGAGAAAGTATTTTGTAAAGCTTTAAATGATTTTATTTCTTTACATTCAGTTAAATATATCTATATCTAAAGTAGTCCTTTCATTCCCTTTTTTTGTCATTCACCTATATTACATACTCGTACATTCAATGTACTGATGTCATTCGACTTGTATCTTTTAATGATGCATATACATGTTCTTAGAATCCTCAGCAAGAGTCCGTTGAGATCATTTCGTTAGCTTTTGGGTCAGACCTCCTTGCTTCTGGAGGACTCCAATTTTTATGAGTTGTTACCAGTAGTTGTCTTGGAGTCGCGGGTCTTGATCCAACACTCATCCTTGTATACATTAGAGGATCCATAGATTGACTATTTTTGAGAGTCTTTCAGTTTTAGATATTTTAGTTACAACTTATGTTTATACTCAGTATATTCAACAAAGTTTTGAGATTCAGTAAATTGTTTCGAAGTGTTTCTTTCAATTTGATGCTTATGTATGCTTGAGTTAGTCTTCCTCTTGTAGTCAGCCAGTTTGAGGGTTTTCTTGGCAGCAACAATGGTTCTTAAGTGCCGGCCATATCCAGAGTGTAGGCTCAGGTCGTGACAAACTTGGTATCAAAGCATAGAGTTCAAGTATCCTAGGGTTTCTATGAAGCTGTGTCAAGTAGGATCTTGTTTATGGTTGTGAGGCCCCCACTTCTATAAATGACGTACTATACACATTTAAGAAAACTTTCCCTTCTTTTATACTGTAAATCGTGCAGTAGAGCTGTGTCATAAGGGAATTTTTTAAAACTTGTGCGTTTCTCAGATTAATTTGACTATACCCCATACTCAAGGTAGTTGAAAAGCAAAGTCACTTCATTATCGATGAGTTACTCTCAACAAAGGTCTTGAGAAAGTCATGATACTATAGAGGGGCTTAAGAGAATCCCATGAGTGAGCTTAAGTGTTGAGATTTAAAATAATGCACTCTAATTCATATTAATCATGCATTCGAGCTAAAAGCGAGGTGTATTCCCACACTCTTTTCTCTAAATTTTGTTTCAGTTGAGACCCTTATGGGGAAGTGTGTTATAGATCTTGGGTAGTATTTTCACCCCAAAAGATAGTATGAGTTATGAGATTATGAGAAGTAGTAGTGAAAGTGCCCAGAGTTAGAAGAATGCATGCAGAGGTATAGTAATCTAAGAAGGGAGAGGGTGATGAGGTAAATTATGCTATTGTATTCATGCATCTAGTGAGTTATTAATAAGGAGTTATCCCTTATGGGTGGACTAAGAAGTGATGGGTGTTTGAAGATTTCATGATATGAGGTATAGTAAGAGTTACTAGTTAAGATGAGTTAGAGTATACTTTAACTAGAAAGGAGTTCATGATGAGGTTTCATTGTATTAGTAATGACCAAGTGTAGGTGTTGAATTAGGAGGAGTATTCATGAGGTGATAGCCCTAAGCCAGACTTATGATTTTTTGGGAGATCCCATGATATTCAGAGGGCTATATAACTAGTTAGTCAATGATGTGTAGTTAGTGGGTAAATTGTACTTAAGTTGTGAAAGAAAGTGTGACGGTAAATTGTAATGATGTAGACTGAGAGATTAAGATTGACTACTTGTCATGACGTTTTAGTAGGCTAGTGTGTCTAATATTTTATCTAGTAGTGGTAAGTTGGTATGGTAAGCGAGCAATCATGGTGATATCCGAGATTAGTAATGAATCCTTGGTAGTGTGATGATCCTTGGTATGGATTGGTTGCATGCATGTTATGCTTCTATTGACTGTAGGACTCGTGTAGTCAAATTTAGTTTCCAAATGTGCCTGTCCTAGAGTGGAAAGGGAGAAATTCTATGTCTAAGGGTCAGTATGTCGCTTGTTTTAAAGCTAGAAAGATTATTTCTAAGCGTTGCATATACCATCTAGTTAGTGTGATGGATATGGATTCCGAAACCCCTACTGTTAAGTCGATCCCCATGGTTAATGAGTTTCCGTAAGTTTTCCTAGTTGATTTACCCAGTATTCCTCCAGAAAAGGAAATACATTTCGGCATTGACCTTCTCTGAGATACGCAACCTATCTCTATTCCTCCTTACCGAATGGCTCCGGTAGAACTTAAGGAATTAAAGGAGTAATTGAAAGATTTGTTGGATGGTTTCATCCGACCAAGTAACTCTCCATAGGGTGCTCGAGTTTTGTTTGTTAGAAAGAAAGATGGTTCGGTCCGTATGTGTATTGACTACCGGCAGTTGAACAAGGTTACTATTAAGAATAAGTAACCTCTCCCAAGGATAGATTATTTGTTTGATCAACTTCAAGGAGCAAGCTACTTCTCTGAGATTGATATACGGTCAGGTTATCACCAATTGAGGGTGAAGAAATATGACATTCCGAAGATGGCCTTTCGAACTCGGTATGGTCATTATGAATATTTAGTGATGTCATTTGGTTTGACTAATGCTTCGGTGGTGTTTATGGATTTGATGAATAGGGTGTTTATACAATACCTTGATATGTTTGTGATTGTGTTCATTGATGATATATTGGTCTATTCGAGGAGTGAAGACGAGCATACTGATCATTTGAGGATTGTGTTGCAAGTCCTCAAGGACAAACAACTCATTGCAAAGTTTAGTAAATGTGAGTTTTGGCTAAGATATGTGGCTTTTCTTGGGAATATTTTTTCGGTAAGAGTATTGAGGTAGATCCTAAGAAGACGAATGCGGTTAAGAGTTGGCCTAGACCTCTAACCCCTTCGGATATTAGAAGTTTCTTGGGTCTAACCGGTTACTATAGAAGCTTTGTTGAAGGGTTTTCTTCGATTGTTTCTCCATTGACAACATTGAATAAAAATAAGGTTAAGTTTATATGGTCCGAAGCGTGTGAAAAGAGTTTTCAAGAATTTAATGATAGAATTACTTCCGCTCCGGTGTTAACATTACTGGAAGGACCATATGGTTTTGTTATTTTTTGTGATGCCTCGAGAATTGGGTTAGGATGTGTCCTTATGCAAGATTTGAAAGTCGTTGCCTATGCTTCAAGGCAACTTAAGATTCATGAGATGAATTATTCTAGCCATGACCTTGAACTAGCGGCGGTTGTTTTTGCCTTAAAGATTTGGAGAAATTATTTGTGTGGTGTTCATGTGGATGTCTTTACTGACCACAAGAGTTTACAATATGTGTTTAATTAGAAAGATTTGAATCTTCGCCAAAGGAGATGACTTGAATTATTGAAAGATTATGACATGAGTGTTCTCTATCACCCCGATAAAGTGAATGTGGTGGCGGATGCTCTTAGTCGATTATTGATGGGCAATGTTGCTCATATTTAGGAAAATAAGAAAGAGTTATTTCGAGATGTTCGTAGATTGGCCCGATTGGGTGTTCGGTTAATTGTCTCTACCAAGGGTGGTGTTGTGGTACACAATGGTTCAAAATTGTCTTTTGTGGCTCATGTGAAGGTCAAGCAAGGTCTTGACCCAACTTTGGTTGAATTGAAGGAAGCAATGCTTAAAAAGTCTATTGAGGTTTTTCCCTAGGGGAGATGGTGTACTTCGATATCAAGGTCAGTTGTGTGTTCCTAATGTAGATGACTTAAGAGAACATAACTTGTCAAAATCCCATGGTTCTCGATATTCCATTCACCTGGGAGCCACCAAGATGTACCGTGACTTACGTGAGGTCTATTGGTGGAATGGGATGAAGAAAGATATTGCGGAATTTGTGGCTAAGTGTCCTAATTGTCAGCAAGTGAAGGTTGAGCATCAAAAGCCGGGAGTTTTATCTCAAGGTATTAGTATTTCTATTTGGAAGTGGGAAGATTTGAACATGGACTTTGTTATGCCGTAATTTTACTATCTTTAGGAAAATCACTTTTTGAAATGTTCTAAGTATAAAACAATTTGTGAAACATACTTAGAAAAGAGTCGCCACTTAATTTTTTAAAGATTTTAAGAAAACTTATAATTTAAAAAGACTCTAACAGATTAAGTCTTTAAAAATTTAGAGAAAATGAGTAAGAGGTTCTTATTTATGCTTCAAGAAGGGTTTTAAGGCATTTGAAGCGTCTGCTAACACGCGGTTATCCTACGACTTGGTTAATTCGCTGATGCTTTTGGGGTTTAACCTAATTCCCATTTTTTGTATATATTTGTTGTATATCAGTGTATATATGTGTATATCAGATGTATACATCCCATTTTTCTGCTTTTCGGAACCTGTAGCAACTCCATTTTAGCATGTATCAACTTTCAAAACTTGGAAACAATGACGAAGTTGACTTGAAGAAAGAGGAATGTTGGGTTTCAACCCAATGGAATGCAAAGAGGGAGTCTCGATAGACTCAAACAAGGGGTTCATGCGAGAAAGACAAAAATAAAAGAATTAGGATCATTGTGATCAGTAACTAAAATGAGATTTCAATCAACAATAAGTTAATGCCAAAATCTAGGATGCAAAGAAATGACATCACTGATTTGCACCCAATGCTATACCAAACTCATACTTAATCTAATTAAACGTAAAATAAACTATCTCACATGAGTACACATCTAAACTAATAAAACAACATACTAATTTGGTCATGAACCTGAAGCTTTTGCCAAAAATCTAACTTAACTGCCACAATTCTAGCCTAAATAAATGAATACATTTATGCTAGAAAAGCTATTAACACAATATAGGCAATCATTCACGGAACATTCATAAGAAAATGCCTCAATTTTAAGCAGGGTGAATTGAGGACAGAAAAATGATTTACCATACTCGGAATAGACAGCTTATCAACTCGCTTTAAATCAACCTCAGCTATAAGAGGTTGGAAAAGATTAACTTAAAATTAAAGAGTAATGAAGAAAAAGCCACTATCACGGTTGGAAACAAGTTTAGAAACATAAAAAAAACTAACAGGTTGATTACAATACTTGTACTTGAATGAAAAAGAGCATACATCACAAAAAGAAGAATAAGGCGACAAACTATTCAACTCATACGATAAACACCAGTCGAAGTAACAAGAAAATGAAAACAACCTTCATACATCAGATTATGAAAATCAAAATTGTCACGCCCCGAGACTACCCCCGAGACGCGGACACGGGACCTAGGACCACAAGTGATCCCAAGCTAACCCTGCTGGCATGATCATGAGCATACTAAAGATAATAAACTGATGCGGAAGCTAAATCATAGATAAAAT
>JAJOOS010017716.1:0-32931 GCA_029582725.1 Solanum chiquidenum | reverse complement strand
AATTTTTCGTAGTTGTTCTTTAAAATTTATAATAAAATATAATTTTATATTAAATAAAGAATTTTAAAAAATAATAATTTTATATTACATGAAAATTATATAGGGTGATCATTTTGAAAAAAGAAAGAACGGATTTATATTATGAAATAAGAAAATGAAATAGAAATAGAAATAATAATATAATATTGAGGAGAGAGAAGAAGATTCTTTTTTAGAGAGTAAAATAGAGAATTGGGTTGGAGTTGGTTGTCTGAAAAAATAGAGAACTCTATATTTGGAGAGTAAAATAGAGTGTAGGGTTGGAGATGCCCTTACTAGCCATTCAATCATCTAAAAATGAATACATGATCTTTAATATAAAATCTTATTGATGATGCTTAAATAACTAACACGTCTTATGATTAGAGGCGAAGCTAGGTAAAAGTTCATAAGTTCGGATAATTCTACTAAATTTTTCATAAATTTTATATTTATATTAAAAAATTAAATATATATATATATTAACTTGTGAATTTCCTAACAAGTGTTGTGGATTCAAACCCCATTATCAAAAAAAAAATTCTCTTTTCCTTTTTAAAGAAAACATATTTTCCTAAACTTTGGAATCTCAAACTTCTATTGAACTTCAAACTCCTAATCCTGACTTCGACTCTGATATTACCCTATCAATGATGAAGGTTGAAAGGGCAAGTGTTGGTGAATATGAAGTAAATGGAAGAGTGAAAGAAGAATAGAAAAAAAAAATATTGGTGGATTGTACTTTGTTTTGTGTAATAGTAGTATATGATAGGGGTGGGGTGGGTGTGGGGGGTAGGGGGTAAAAAAGAGATGTAACGTATCACTGACAAATGCCATAGAGAAGAAAGAGGCCAGTCAAGTCCTGTCTCTTTCAATCTTCGTTTCCTTATGCCGGGAAACCCGGACTACAGTCCCTCTCACTCTACCCCGACCCCCACCCCCTTTTTACCCCCAACCCAACCCCCCATACCAATTTTTTTGTTTTGTTATTTTTACTAATAAATAGGTTATATTATTATAATTCTTATCTATAGTTTTTTATTTATATTTCGATTTTCTTACTATCTTGTTATTGTTACTGTTTATGTTTTTTATATCGTGAGTCGAGCGTAAATCTTCTCCACTTACACAGTAAGAGGAACAAAAAAGTTGAGTGACCTCTAATATGATGTTAATCGAGTAATAATTTTAGTTTCGATATCAAACTTATATTAATTTTTCGTGTTTTTATTTGATAGGGAACTAAACTTGGGTGATTTATACATAATCAAGATAAATAAAACTTTGGTAAATGTAGAATCATATTGTTGTTAGGAATATTTGCTTTTCCCTTATTAGGAAAAAAATTTGGAAATTAAATTGTTGTCTCGTTGAGTAAGAAAAATATTAGACTTTCTGGTCCCAAAGGATAGCTAGTTGTCATTTCAATCCTCGTAAATCCCGTAGCTAATGATGACCAGAGATACATAAATACAAATTTTCTATTGTCTTATTTTATCCCCATTTTTTTTACCGCTCATACGGCAGACATTAAAATTTTGTAAGATTCTACGAAATGTGTTCAATTAGAATTGTGACTCTATCATGTATGTACTCAAGTTTAATCTCTAGTTCAGGTCTACATAAAAGATACTATATTCCCTTGAAAAGACATCTCAAAAAAAGAGATTGAAATCTCAAAAATTCGACCACAAATGCATGAAAGATTCATAAAGAGATTAAGATCTCAAATATTTCGCAAATTAATAGAATATTTACAATGATATCAAACAAAAATCATCTTAATTTAAGAAATATGTATTAACGGTCCTCAAATTATGAAGATCAAGTTCAAATCATTCTAGTTCGAGAAATAATCACTAACATCTCTTGAATTATGAATAAATATTAAGAGAGAAGAAATAATCAAGAAAAAAACAAATTTGTACCCATAATATTTATCAATTTACTATGTTTATTCATGTTTCATTTGTGATTATAGTTAATTTTCTGGCATTCAAAATTTGTTGCAAATGCATACATAATACAAATTCCTATAATAGTAGTCCTTTCGTTTCTATTTCTTTTTGTACGTTATCATTTTACATTTTACACGATTCTTACAAAAATTAAATTAATTTATTCTTGTCGAATCAAGTTTTCAATAAATAAATCAAAAAATAAAACTTTTAAATTTTTTTATTTTTATTTTTTAAAAAAGGAGGCACTATTATCAAGGTGATACTGTGCTACTACTTCTTTATTTTCACTGTGGGGTTAAAGGGGTGGCAGTAAAGAGTGTAGTCACTTCGAGTAGGAGGCAGGTTTATCAGAAAAATAGTTAAAAAGATCTCATAAATAATAAAGTTGAAAACAATAAAAATCAAAACAGTTTTTTTTTCCACTTTTCAAAAAGGAAGAAAAAAAAATAATTTTAGAAAAAAAAATACTAAAGGAGTAAATGTAAAACTTTTGATGATGATAGTTTCAAAGAACTAGGCAGATGCTAATCAGTACTACTGTCTACAAACTTCCCTTACTTGCCATTATTGCATTTTATGATTCTTTTACCCCCTCCCTCCCCGCACCCCCCCTCTATTTTTTCTAAAGAAAATAAAAATTTACGTTTAGCCATAAAAATAAAAAGTTATACAAAATTCTTGAAGACAAAGTTGAGTTTAGTTTTATTATTTTTGTAATAATGCTTTATAATTTTTTGATCAATTTTAATTTTCAAGAAGAGTGATTTTTGACAATTTTGATTTTCAAGAACAGTGATTTTTTTAAAGAAAAATAAAAAATTCTCATATCAAATTAAGTTTGTCTAGTTTTTGAATGGGTCTACGCAATTTTAATTTGATCGGATCTTCGATATGAACTTTAAACACTCAATCTAATTAGAAATAAAACAAAAAAAAAGATTCTTGAAGGTCACAAACTAAAAATACAGTCTAAAAACTACTCTATAACAGACTATACTTCAATTCTGAACCCATTTTTCTGCACTAGAGAGTCTGTATTTTCTGCAAAGACTAAAATAGAAAAGCTACTATTTCAATAAAGCATGTATTTATTTATATTTTCTTTATTGCTCAACCACTTGAAAGATATTTATGTATTAAAATTAATACTATTATTTCTATTAATAAATAAATATTTTATAGCTTCTTACTTGGTTTTGTATAAAACTCAGCATATAACAATTCTGGTGTAATATATATCTTTTTAGTTATGCATGTTTAATTATTTCATCTTTTTATGTTACATAAAATAATTAAATTATCTTATAACTCATTACTCATACATATAAAATTATAAATTGATAACTGAACATTGTACTTGATATGCTGAAATTTTTAACATAACAACTAAAATACAATCCAAATAGTATTAGTAATACTGATTTTAATATATAAATAATTTAAAGAGAATTTTCGTAAATAGCCATTATAATAAAATTAATAATGCTCTATAATTATAATTTGCATATTTACGGGTTGTAGATACCGTTTAAGCGGTCTCGTTTGTATAATCTGCGTGTTTGTATAATTTTGCGAATATATTTGTATAATTGAGTTATTTTTATATAAATTCGAAATAATTAATTTATACAAACACAAACTTTTGAACTTTAAACAGTTACACAAAATATATTATACAAAATTACACTATACAAATTTCGAAGTATACAAATGTGCGAATTATACAAACTCAAAATTTCAGCCCATATAATTATCACTGAATGTTGGTCGTGAATGCTAATTAACTAAAGTTATAACTATAATAACTAATTAACTAATATACCTTTACTTAACCATATAATTTTACCATAATTTGATTTAATTACTAACCAAAAATCAAACTACACACTTAGCTTAACAATTAACATCAATAGATGAGACAAAAGTTAAATGATATATTAGAGTTAAAATCTTATAACAATACCATGGTTTTCTTATTTAGTTTTGATTTAATGCATAAATTTATCGGAACGAATAAAGATCTTAACATGATTATATGATTTGAACTTATAATTTTTGAATCTTTCATCTCACACTTCGTTTTTTATCTTAAACTTCAAATATTTTAATCTTGAACTTAAACTTGTGAAAGCTTAAATGCTTCTACATTGTAAAAGAACTTGTATCACTTTTCAAAGAGTTTCCACCTCATTCGGTAGAGTTTTTACGTTTTTGATCACTTAATGATTTAAACTCACAATCTTAAAATAAAAAATAAGAGTTGCTTACTATACGAGCAACTCTCCGCACTAACGATTTGAATTGAGGTGGTGTTACTTTTACTTTTTTGAATTTTACCCTTAAACAAGATGTACAACACTGGTTGCATAATAGTGCGTGTGTACAAATAACCTTTCTGGTTAAAGACGCCATTGCCGTCTTCGTCATCACATTCTCTATACACGTCACCCTTCAAACAGAGAGGGCCATACCTTACCTCTTTACTCTCTTATTACCCTGCATTTTCCTTTCAATTTTCTGTTCCATCTCTCTTCTTCTTCATTTTCTCTTTGCTGAAACATATTCTCCTTCAATCTTTTCTCTCTTTTTTACTCATATTTTCTTGAAATACAACAAAAAAGATCATATGGGTCGAGCTAAAAACTGGGATGCCTAAGTTGTTTCTTGTAAGTTCTTTTGTAAATCTCTTAAAGTCTGCTCCTTTTTTGATTCTGTGATCAAAATGATGTGTTCTGTTGTGGGAAAGTCTTATAGAGTTGCTTGCTGTTTTTGTATTACTGAATTGTGTTTGCTTGTCATAACAAGCATTTGCATTAATGGTTATATTTGGTGGAGATAAAGAATCTATCTTTTTGCTTTAGTGGTCTCTGCATTATCATTTTGGTCAGCATTTTTTTCTCTTTTTGCTCATATTTTCTTGAAATAGACTAGAAAAGATTACATGGGTCGAGTTGAGAACTGGGATGCCTAAGTGGTATTTTGTGAGTTATTTTGTAAATCTATGAAAAGTTGTCTCCTTTTTTGATTCTGTGATGAAGCTGATTTGATGGGTATTTTTTATTTCTTTTTTTGCAACTTTGTTGTGTTTTCTAGGAAGTGGAGTTTTGAAAAACTGGCAGGTTGTTTCTTTATTTTTTTTGTTACTGAATTGTGTTTTACTTTTGTTCTTACAAGTAATTACATGTATGGCTATATCTGGTGAAGATAAAAGAATCTATCTTTTTTCTGTAGTGGTCTCTGCATTACCTTTTTTCCTCTCCCATTTTGCACAATCTGGTTTCTGCATCTTTTCATGAAAAAAAACTGAAAGATCTAATGGGTTGAAGCAAGAATTGGGCTTCCTAAGAGGTTTCTTGGAAGATTCATAAGTTTTGTCCCCTTTTTGGTTTTGTAATCAAACTGATATGATGGATGCTTTCTACTTTGTTATTTTTTTTTATTTTTTTTTCAGTGTTGGTCTTGTGTGTGGAAAAAATCTTCTAAAGATGCTTGTTTGTTTTAAACTGAATTGTGTCTTTTTGTTCTTGCATTTACATGCATGTCTTTTATGCTATATGTGGAGAAGATAAAGAATCCATCTTTTTGGCTGTAATGCTTTGAATTTCCATCATCTCTCTGCCATTTTGCACAATTTCGCTCAACTATAACTAGTAAATTCTTGAAATCTCTACCATGTTTGTTCTTGACTCAGATCTTACTAAGAATTGTCTGTATATTGTTGGTCTTGAATCTTTCTATTTGATATCTCTGCATTTTCAGGTATATCTACTTAATTACATTTTGCATAAAACTTCTCCCATCTTTATTGTGTATTCTCAGTTTTAGCTAGTTTTATTCTCTATCTTGATATATTGAATATATGGGTCACTGAATTTCTGTGGATAGCCTTAGACTCTCAGTGTGATATTATCTGCTGCTTCACTTGCTTTGTGTCTTGCTATTTTGTTCTGTTAGAGACAACCTCTCTACCCCACTAAGGTAGGGTAAGGTCTTTGTATTTCGTATGCTCCCGAGATCCCACTTGTGTGACTACACTGAGTATGTTGCTGTTGTAGTGGTCTCAGGGTTGCAGAGCTTGATGTTTCATACATCTTTTTGGACATGAAAACTTTAGTACTTTTAAAGGGTTATTGCAATTGATTGTGATTTTATGTGATTGTTATGACTTGCAAAAATCTTGTACCTCAATGCTGGTCAAGAAAGATATTGATCTAGATAGTGTCGCCGTGTGCTGATTGGGTGTTGTTTGATTATCAATGATCGGGTTAATCATATAAGTATGCCGGTACATGGTGATTGATATTGCATCAAATGTTTTATGTAAGCATGTTTCTATCAATCTACTTGGGTGTATACACATCTGCTTTAAGAGTTCAATGCTGAAGGGCCTGAACAAAAGTAAATGTGAATATATTCTTCGATTCTTATCTTAATTCTATCTGAATAATGTTGTTTTCTAGAAGTGCTAACTCAACTTTACATTATTTTTAATACTGATCTGGTTCTGAGTAGTGTATATCAGAGTGACATAGCAGCACTTTCTAGAAAATTATGAGCAGATACCCCTAAACTATGTGGTTAGAAAAGAGTTACTCCCTCTGTCCCAATTCATGTGGTCGTGTTTTATTTGGCACTGACATTTTGACTGTGTTTTATACAAGTAGAGATTTTGTTCTCATTATCTATTTTCTATTAAGTTTTGTCTACGAGCAATCAGTTTCATTCTGGTCTTGGAAAAGTCTCGAGTACTGGAACATTGCATGAGTTTCCTTTGTTGGAGTGCTACTGAATGATACTTTGTTTCTGTGATGGTATTTTATTTAAGGGCGCTGTAATGACTTTCCTTACAAGTTGAGATTTTATTTCTATGTTATGCTAGTGACTACATTTAATGTGATGCACTTGCATGTAACAAGACTTTGTTTTGCGATCAATAGCGTGCTTAAGATATGGTTCTGATTCTTTACTCTAAGTATTGAAAGTAAAATGGTGCGAAACATTCTTTCAGGAAAATTATGAGGAGTTTGGGGCGATGGAAACTGGTGTTTACACCTGGAAATGAGGGAGAGGCAACGGTGGCGAGCTGAAGAGGATGCTTTGTTGCGAGCATACGTGAGACAGTATGGACCAAAAGAATGGCACCTTGTATCACAACGTATGAGCACACCCCTTAACAGGGACGCAAAGTCTTGTTTAGAAAGGTGGAAAAACTACCTCAAACCAGGGATTAAAAAAGGATCACTCACTGAAGACGAGCAGCGTCTTGTTATTCAACTACAGGGTAAACACGGTAACAAATGGAAGAAAATAGCAGCTGAAGTACCAGGTCGAACTGCTAAAAGATTAGGAAAGTGGTGGGAAGTTTTCAAAGAGAAGCAACAGAGAGAGCAGAAAGAAAACAACAAGGTTGTTGATCCAGTAGACGAGGGAAAATACGATCACATTCTCGAAACCTTTGCAGAGAAGATTGTGAAAGAACGGAGTGTCCCAGGTTTACTTATGGCTACTTCTAATGGAGGTTTCCTCCACACTGATGCCTCAACTCCTACGCCACAAACTCTTCTTCCTCCGTGGCTTTCTAATTCAACTGCTCCTTCAACTGTCAGATCATCATCTCCATCTGTGACTTTGAGTCTCTCCCCCTCAACAGTGCCACCTACTCCTACGCCTGGCATTCCGTGGCTACAGACAGATAGAGGACCTGATAATGCTCCTCTCATCTTGAGCAGTTTTCAACATCATGGTGTTGCTCCTCCTTGTGGAGAAAATCCATTTATTACTGAACTTGCAGAATGCTGCAAGGATTTAGACGAAGGGCATCGTACTTGGACTGCACATAAGAAGGAAGCAGCTTGGAGGCTAAGGAGGGTTGAATTACAACTAGAATCCGAGAAAGCAAGCAAAGTTAGGGAGAAGATGGAGGAAATTGAAGCAAAAATGAAAGCTCTGAGGGAAGAACAGAAAGCAACTCTAGACAGAATTGAAGCAGAATACAAGGAGCAACTAGCAGGCTTGAGGAGGGATGCAGAAGCAAAAGAGCAGAAATTGGCAGAGCAATGGACATCCAAACACATGCGCCTCGCCAAGTTTCTTGAGCAGATGGGATGCCAATCAAGACTTGCTGAACCTAATGGCGGCCGCTAAAGCAAAGCTTGCAAGCTAAGCCAAGAATTCTTTTGTGTTTCCTTGCTCCCAAAGACGGTTCTTTCTAATGTCCACGACTTTTCTTACTGTAAACATTTTGTTTGATCACCTTCTATTTGGTTCTGTGTTTTCCTTTATGCATGATATGATAATTCTATAATAGCCTGTAACTTGTATTTTTGGTATCTGCAAAGGATTTGTTGCAACTTCGCGACAACATAATGTGCTTGTATCTTTTCAGTAGTAACATCTATTAATATTGCTTGCTCAATTTCTTGTGCTAGTATAATTTGAATGGCATTTGCATTGGTTTGCTGAGCTTTGAGGATGTACGACTCAATAGAAATTGATCAATCCTTTTTTTTTTGTCGTTAAGGTGGAGAACTGAACCAAGTTCTGATATATGCCTACATTCCTCTGGTTCTTCATTGATTTTCATCAGAAAGTGAGGTCCTCTAACAAAATGTTGTGTTTGTGTTAAAGGTCACTATCTTTTAAAAAGTTTGAATACAGTATTTGATGAGTATTCTAATTTAGGATTTAATCATCATAATTGCATGAATATCCTTGAAAAAGAAATTATAAGCTAGGTTTGTTCTTGTTTACAAGTTACTTGAAAATCTTGTTATATTTCTCGAGATTAGACATCATAAGTTGTAAAAAGAGTTTCAAGATCATAGAAAAAGGCTATGATGGTATTATTTGCATAACAAAGTTGTGAGAAAGTGTTAATGTATTAACTCTTAAAAACTACCATCAATTATGAAAAAAATATGTGTATTAGTAAATTAGTAATGTGTTTTTGATATGGTTTGATATTTTTCTTTGTTCTAAACATTGGAAATCTTATCAAATATAAAATTTCTTTTAAAAAATTAAATAAAAAGCTCAAAATAGTCTTTTATCTCTGGGGTTAAGATTCAAAGTCAATCTTTATTTTTTACATGCAGTACTACTAGTCCTCCATGTTTGGAATATTAATGTACTTTTAGTTTTTCCCTAATCATTTGTCTTATTTTTAAGGTTAATTTTGTCCATAATTTAGTGAGTGAAATATTCAGTCGTCTTACTTTATGTTTAGTAGAAATAATCATTTTATGAGAGAGAAGGTAACAAGAAGAGTGATCCATGTTCTATACCCTTCAAACATCGTTGTTGCTAAATAAAAAATATCTTTATTTTTTAAACTATATCAATTTATTGTAGACAACAAATGTTGCAAGATTTTTTTTATGTACTACTGCACATTAAAATTTGACGTGATGAACCTCTCAATCTCAATTTTTTTAAAAAAAGGACAAAAGTTAGAAGGTGGACAAACACTTGCACCAATATTACAAACACGAAGGATTCTTATTATTTTCTTTTATATAAAAGAACAAGGATGGCGTTGATTTTAACTCAAAGACAAAAAACTATTTTAATTTTTTTTTTACATACAAAAATATTTTCAATTTTGGATGGGATAATTTTATACTCTCTTCCCACTAAAATACTTGTCACAATTTCTTATTTGAGAGTCGAATAATATGAATTTTGATTTATATTTTGTGATTTTTTAATTATATTGATATGCTAAAAATTGCAACTAATATAACTTTCAATATATTTTTAGAAATATCTTTTTAATATCAAATTATTTTAATTTTAAAAATTAATCAAATTAACTATCTAGAAAAAAAAACATAAGAACTAATTTAGATCGAAAGCAGTATAGAATTAGGTACATTCCTAAAGAGTCGTTTGGCAGGTGGATAAAAAATAAATTATTTATGTATTAATTTTTGAATAACTTATACACCATTTGGTACATAAATATGAACTAATTTATTCACGTATAAAATTAATACGACATTTGATTGATAATTTTAAAACCAACATAACTAATACATATATAAATTATAAAACAGTATGTGTTATTTTATACAGGAAGATGAAAACAAATTATACATGTATTAATTTTCGAATAACTTATATAATATTTAATAAATAAATATAAACTATGTTATTTAGGTATAAAATTAATACAATATTTAATTGATAATTAAAAACCAACATAACTAATACATATATAACTAAAACATACATTAATTTTTCTATAAGAGGAAATAGGAATATTACCAATGATTTATGAATGTATAGGAATTTCTAAAATCCATCACATAATTTCAATGGTACAAAACTACAAAATGTTAAAAAGCTGAAACACCAATTCAAGGATCGTATGCCCCTAGAAATCAGTTAGGGTTTCAGATTTTCGTATAATTTTGAAGGTTTGATTGAGTAAGACTGACAGTACCGTTCAGCCCTGGGGAACAATAATTGTGAATATTGGGGATTGTAATTGCGCCGATTGGATTCGGTTCATTTTCCTAATGGAGGTTGATTCTTCGCCGGCGCCGGAGACGATGATGGCAACTCCGCAGAAATTTATTCTTCAGGTATTCCGGTTTACTTGAATTTTGCTTGGAACTAATTTTATGTATTTTTGAACTCTCCTATTATGTGAGGATCACAACTCACAAGTATTGAGGTTTTTAGTATTAAGATAATCACAATGCTTTGAAATTTTGAAGAATAGAAGTATAGAGTGGAATGGATAAGGATTCGTTCATTTTGTTGAAACTAAATAGTTTGGGATTCAGGTGTAGTTGAGTTGAGTTTTATATTATTCATCACTGAACTGGAGAAATGACGTTGGAAGTTTTTTTTTTTTATATATATATATGTATCTTTTTTTTTTTGATAACGGTGATGTCTGAGCTAGTTTGCGTGTACCTCAACTAATTCAGGTAGCAGGTAAATCACCTAGTGTTTTGTCTTTGTTGGGATTGAATATGAGACCTCAAACCTCGGGGTGTTCAACCCACTTCATTGACCACTAGGTTACACTTGGGTGCTAGGTTGATTTATTTTAGATGGATTTTTAGGAGAAGCGTGGTAAAAATAGAAGAAAGTTATCAATGAATGAGAGTTAAATGGGTGAAATTATCTCACATTGTATTTGCTTCTATATGTTACATTGTGTCTATACCATGCTTAGTTTTCTAACTGTAATGGTGGCAATTTTAAAACAAATTTGTTTGACCCGCCCAATCCCTGTGATCAAGCTGTATTCGACCAGCACGTTGAAAATATGGCTAAATCCATTTTCAACCCGTCGTGAAATGGGTCAGGAAGACATGAACCATCAGAATTTTGCTTTGAGTTGTTGGGATAAGGATCTCCAATAGTGAAGGTTTTCAAGTTTTGCGGTTTTGCTAGAGTTTGATTTGTGAGGAGACTTCAAGTGTAGCATTGGGTGGGACAGTTTTTGAATTGCTCATGCCTCATTGCCTTGATTTTTCTTTAATTCATAATTTTTCTTTTTAGATACTTCGAGATATATTTTGATATTTAAGCTTTTTCATTTTTTCTTTTAGTTTCTCAATTACTTTATTCTAATCTTTGGCAAAACTAGTTTATCTTTTAGAAAAATAGTGACAACAAATTATACACAAACAACAAAGTAATATATACATGTATATGTGTGTGTTAACTTGAGCACTAAAATAATCTTCATAGAAAGTAAGATAAATAAGACGTACTGTTGATATATTTTTTTTGATGTCAAGGGAAACCCGCAACCGCTATCCTTTAGGTGCGCACAGGGTAATACCCCCGCTCCTATGTAATAGCTCGCAAACCACATAGGAGAGGTAACCCGCACTAGGCAAGCCCGGCGCGGCGAGCTCGACCCAGAAGGCAAATCCCTTGCTTTCGCTGGTAAGGTGTTTCGAACTTGAGACCTCCAACATGGAAGTCTCACGCCCAAACCACTGGAGTGAAATAGTTAAGAACAAGACTCACATAGTCATTTTAAAAAAACAATAGGACACAAGCAATATTATACTAGCTGATTGTCTAAAAGAAAATTTGAACAAAGCCCCGACAAATTGTACATTAACTATAGCACTAAAATAACCTTCATAGAAAGAAAGATAAAATAAGTACTGTTGACATTTTGAAACAAACAAATAATCTTCATAGAAAGCAAGATAAAATAAGTACGGTTGACATGTTGAAACAAACAAAAAGAAATTGGACGAAGAAGTAATAAAGATAAATCAAAATAGCTACTAATTTGTGAAATGATGAAAGAAAGCAAATGAAGTGAAACATTAAAGAATGAGACTCACATTGTCATTCCATTAAATAGGAGACAAACAATTTTATTTTTTTGATAAAGGTAAAGTTGTATTCTTCAGTGTTAAGGTATGCTGGTTAGTGGCTACCTCCAAAAAGTTACAAGCTATATCCGTAATTACATTGATCCTAGGAAATCTACCAATTGTTCTACTTCTTCTATACCATCTTCTTTACACCAAAAATACAACATGTTAATGCAATTTTCTTTAACTTTCTGAATAGTGTTAGTAATTTTCACATGAGACTTGAGGTATCGCTCTGCAAATAGCCCACCAGACACAAGTAGGTACTAAGACCACCATGTTTTTTGGGTCTTACTCCCCCCGGTTCTCATCCAACAGCTCAAAATATCAGCAGTATGTTCTGGCATCACCTAGGGATCTTGAGCAATGCTGAGAACCATGTGCCACACCTGGACAGTAATCTTACAGTGTAGGATAAGTGGCAATCATTTTTCTCCTTCTCATGACCAAAAAACATTTGGAGACAATTTGGAAACCTCTTTTCTTGTGTTTTTCTCGAGACACACCCTTCGAGAGAACATGCCATCAGTGTCGTGGTTCCATCTTATACCATCTGTATTTATAGTAAGGCCTGCGAATTCACCCAATTTGAGTAGTAGTTCAACAATTCTACCCACTTCCCAATCATTTGGATTTCTCTTGAAGGTGAGATTCTGTGGGGACCAGATCTTAACAATTTTAGTATAAGGTGTGGTACAAAATGTAAAAGATGTGGGAAGACCGACTTTAGACACTCCTGTCCAATCCACTTGTCCTTTCAAAAAAATATTTTGTTACCCTCTCCCACTTTGAACACCAAATTCTCCTTCAAACTAGACCATAGATTTCTGATTTATCTTCATATTGATACCCCATATGTGCTATCTACTACATTAGACATATATTCCTCGTTCTGCCCATACTTGTTGAGAATTAATCTTCTCCCTAATGCCCGATATTCAACCACAAATCTTCTCGCTTAGTAAGGCTTATGCCATTTAGCTAAGTGTATTCTTTTTCCTTCTATATTCCCCAACCATAGAAAATCACGTCTCAATTTATCTAACCTCTCTTCTATCTTTGCTGGTAAAGGGAAAAGTGACATAAGATATGTAGGCAACGCATCCAGAACATAATTGATCAAAGTAACTCTTCCTCATAGGAGACAAACAATATTGTACCAAATGGATTACCTTACAGAAAATTTGAACAAAGCCCCCATGAATTCACTTGAGCCATTTAATATTAAAATTAATCCATTTCACGTGGGTATATTTTCTGGAAAAAAACTTGCTGAAAGAAATAGAACGAAACATGTCTAGTCTTTTATTTTGTCAATTCGTTTTTTATGTTGTCATTTTCTTGGAAGAGGCCATTATCTTTCGTTTTTAATGTTGTCATTTTCTTGGAAGAGGCCATAATCATTAGTGGTGAAAATTCCTAAATCAACTTATTTTTCTAGAACACCTATATATTATGGGTTAATCCATTTTCAACCCCCTTAACTATTCAACCTGTTTTTTTACCCACATGAAGTGTGAGTGGGTTGGATTTGATCCACTTTTGTTCTATTGGTTTTCAACCCGCCCAAATCAGTGTTGTCAAATGTGCGCTTAAGCCCTGAAGCGAGGCTGAAAACGTGTTGTTGTCATCAAGGTTTTAAGGCATACTTTTCCTTGCCAATGAGCCTCTTTTGAAGAGGCGACACTAAGCAAGTGAAATTTCACTTTTTCATTTTTTTCCCAATGTCTTTGTTCATATATTTGTCATTCATGTTTAAAAATATTAATGTTGGACTAAAGATATATATTTGTATTGTTTCTCCCGTTGGGCATTTTTTCATTAACGCCCACGCTTTATTTGCATTTTGCGAGTAAATCCCCGACGATCCTTATTTTGCGCTTTTTGCTTTTGATAACACTGACCCAAATTCGACATAAGCTGCCCATTTGTCATCACTAGTTCCGTAAGACAAGAAAGGACCTTCCAGTTGCATGAGTGCTTTACAAATGTCCTTGTTGCTTAAGTCAGGAGATATATTTCTATAGACCCAAGATAAAGTTTGACACAATTGTTAGGAACTGGAGTCTCACAAGAGATCTAGTCCCACTACTTGGTAGTTTAATGGAAGTTAAGTGAACTGATGATTGATATGGGATGAGAAAGTAGTCATCACTCTCTTATCTATAAGTAGTGGAACTTATACAACTGAAACTGACTTACAATAGATCCTATATTGTAGGGTCATGAAAGTCATGTGATCTCTAAATTCAGGATTTTTGAATTATGGAAAGTGTTTATGAGCTAAAAAAAAAAGGGGAGCCTTGGCGTAACTGGTAAAGTTGTTTCCATGTAACCTTAAGGTCACGGGGTTGATCTCGAGTTGTGGAAATCAACCTCTTGCAGAAATGTAACGTAAGGCTAAGCACAATAGACCCTTGTGGTTTGACCCTTCACCAGAATGGGTTTTATGCAGTGCTAATTTGGACTAATTGGGCTCCAATGCAGGTACTCGATACCTGGGAAACCAAAAAAAAAATTAATTGGTGAAGGCATAGGATTATGGTGCCCATGATTTTAGAGCTCGTGTACTAGTACTACTACTAATCAACTCTAGTTTTTCTTAAAGTGTACTCTTATTTTTGAGATAAACTTTAATCAATATTGGATTTCTTCAAGGAAACTCAATCAGTCAATCTAGGTTAAAAGACGACCGATTTACTCTATATTATGAATACTCGATCAGATCTGTCAATTTGTGAAAGTTGAATAAATAATATTCTTAGAAGAAGTTTGGAATAAACAGAATTTAGAACCCAAGGGTGTGGCCAGTGGTCAATGAAGTGGGTTGAGAACCCTCTCAGGTTCAAATCTCAGTAAAGCCAAAAAAACTAGATGGTTTCTTCTCATTTGTCCTTGCCTTGGTGGACAGGGTTACATGGTACCTATTGTTGGTTGGTATCCCGTGGAATTAGTCAAAGGTCTCTTCAAGCTGACCCAGACACCATGACTGTCAAAAAAATAAACTTCAGGAAAATGAGGATATGCTTTGGTGGAAAGGCAACAATAGAGGAGAGTTCAAAGTGCATTCAGCTTACAGGTTGATGGATCAATCAAGCCAGCAGAGTCCCATCTGGCCTTGGAAACAAATTTGGAAGTGTAGAATCCCACACAAAGTTTCATGCTTTATTTGGCTGCTAGCTAAGGAAGCTGCCTTGACTCAAGACAATGTAATGAAAAGGGGGATAACCTTATGCTCAAGGTGTTTCCTATGTGGGGAAACCTTAGAAACTGTAAACCATCTATTTCTAGTATTTTCTACACTGCAAATACACTCAGCAGCTTTGGAGGATTTTCTTGAGCCTTAAAGGCATATCCTGGACTATGCCTAGGAGAGTTACTGAGGCCTTGTGTAGCTGGGAGGAGGCAAGTGCCCTTGCAAAAAGACAGAACTAGAAGGAGAATTATCCCTGCTTCAATATGGTGGGCAATCTGGAAAGAAAGGAATTCCAGATGTTTCGAAGGCATAGAAAATAGCGTGCAGGATGTTAAACTAAACTGCATTTGTTGTTATGTTTTTGGTGTAATCAATTATACTCAAAAGACACCTCTATAGTTGATGGTTTAAACTCAGTATAGAAATAGAGTAGGAGTGTATGGAGTGCATTTGTATATAAGGTTTGAGTACAACCCATGTACTTTTGTGATATAATACAACGTTACCATTTTCAAAAAAATAAATAAAAAAAGAAAAGGAATCAATTGGCTGACAATTGTGCTTTAACTGTGGGGAATAAAATGAACAATCAGTGTGGTGATTTCTGATAGCTCTGCCATTTCTAGATCATCTTTATAACCTTTTAAAGGCTTGATGAATAGTAAGTATGCCAAACAAAGTTTGAGAAACTTTTTACTCCTTACTCTCTATGTGTGTTTTTATTGCGTAGACATTGGCACAACTATACACATGCATATTCAAAACACACACGCGCGCACACACACACACGCGCGCGCACACACACACACACACATCTTTACCTTGTCTATTATTTGGTTCAAGATGAGGGATCTGAAAATGCATTTTGATCTTCTACTGTCAGAGGCTTGAGAATCTTGGAGTTCCTGCAGAAAATTTAGAGCACCGA
This sequence comes from Solanum chiquidenum, assembly GCA_029582725.1. Classification (NCBI taxonomy): domain Eukaryota; kingdom Viridiplantae; phylum Streptophyta; class Magnoliopsida; order Solanales; family Solanaceae; genus Solanum; species Solanum chiquidenum. Next base: position 16,473 of record JAJOOS010017716.1, on the reverse strand, counting down.
CAGCCTGGTTTAATTGTTTATGTGAAGAATAACAAGTCTCAAATTGAAGAGCTTGTCTCTGCTCTTTTGCCTACTAATGAAGAGGCAATGGACAGTATTATAGATATGCAGACGGATTCTCCAAAATCAACAAGCAGCTCAGCCATTAAAGATTTATTTCACGAAAGTATGACGTGGTTACAATGGTTGATGTTTGAAGGGGAACCAAGAAGAGCACTAGATCACCTAGCTAACATAGGCCAGCGTGGTGTTTGTGGGGCTATTTGGGGGAACAATGATATAGCATACCGTTGCCGTACATGTGAGCATGATCCAACATGTGCAATATGTGTTCCATGTTTCCAGAATGGAAACCACAAGGACCATGATTACTCAGTCATATATACAGGTGGTGGCTGCTGTGATTGTGGAGATGTAACTGCATGGAAACGTGAGGGATTTTGTTCCAAGCATAAAGGCGCGGATCAGATACAACCTCTTCCGGAAGAGTGTGCTAATTCTTTAGGTCCTGTTCTTGATTCCTTGCTGTCTTGTTGGAGAAAAGGGCTCCTATTTGCGGAAAGCATCTCGGAGCAAAGTCCAAGACTAAATAGTCAGGCAACTGAATATAAAGGTATCACAGATGCGTTGACATCAACAGTGGTAGAGATGCTCTTGGGTTTCTGCAAGGATAGTGAAAGTTTGCTTAGTTTTATCTCTAGGAGGGTATTCTCTTCAGAAGGTTTATTAGATGTTCTGGTGAGGGCAGAGAGGTTCTTGCTCAGTGGTTATATTGTCAGGAAGCTCCATGAATTGCTCTTGAAAATGTTGGGTGAACCTCAATTCAAATATGAGTTTGCCAAAGTATTTCTGAGCTATTACTCAACTGTTGTGAATGACGCAGTCAAGGAAATTAATGATAGTGTCTTCCAAAAATATCCACTTCTCTCAACTTTTTCTGTGCAGATATTTACGGTGCCTACTTTGACCCCACGTCTTGTGAAGGAAATGAATCTTTTAGCCATGCTGCTGGACTGTTTAGGGGACATACTTATATCTTGTGCAGAGGAAAATGGTAGATTGAAGGTATTGCAATGTTGATTTGATTTCAGCCTTGTGTAAGGAGTTTGGATAGTTATACTGTTTTTTTAAAAGTTAGGTTATGACATCAATATATTGGTGATGTTTGAATATTGTAGCTTGTCTCAAATTCTCTCACGTAAAAGATATCTTTAATAGTTTGGTTGTAGACTTGTAGTTATTGGACGGAAATAAATGCATAATACCTTTTGTAAAATCTAATATGGTAGGTCTATGCACTGACTTTTCATATAGAAAAATGGACAGATTATAAACAATGGAAACGTAAAAACTTGCATGATGAGTTCATACTTACATAATTTCAATATTTTCTGTAATACGAATACAATTATACATTTGCATTAAATGGTTCTTCATTTAGATATTGTAGTAGTTCTCACAATAATTGACGGGTGGTAGTTTATTTCTGCTTTATATCCACTTTAGAGAAAAACACTGAACAACATAGGAGTGTGTTAGGAATTTTTTTTTTGTTGTTTCCTTGGACTTCTTGAACTAGTTAAGTTCTCAATGTTTGTTAATTAAAAAAAAAGGAAGATATCAGCTGCTAGCATTTTCTTTGTTTTCGAGGCCTTATGCCTTTCATGATATATAGCTAATCTGCAACTACTGAACTATCTTGTTTATTTTTTAGCATTGTTTACCAACTAATGTTGTCTTAGCAGTTGACTTAAAAAATAGCAGCATTACGTTGCTTGATGAAGTCATTTTACTTATTATAGGTCAATAAATGGGGAAATTTGTATGAAACTACTCTTCGTGTGGTTGAAGACATACGATTTGTCATGAGTCATTCTGCTGTACCCAGATATGTGGCTCATGATAGGCGAGATATACTTAGGACGTGGATGAAGCTGTTGACTTTTGTACAAGGAATGAACCCTCAAAAGAGAGAAACTGGCATCCATGTAGAAGATGAGGGTGAAAATATGCATTTGCCGTTTGTTCTGGGTCATACAATTGCAAATATTCATTCTCTATTGGTGGGTGGTGCATTCTCTATTAGTAGCAATGAAGATGCTGATGATGCTTTGTTCAACACGCATATACAAGATTTTGAATACCAAGATATTCAAAGACTTGCAAAAGTTGGAAGGCTATCACAGGAAAGTTCTGTTAGTAGCGTGGCTGGAAGGAGTCCACCAGAACATGCATCCAGGACTCCTGAATCAAAATTTGATGGTTCTCCGGTACCGTCATCTGTTCTATGGTTGACATTTGAGTGCCTGAAGGCCATTGAGAATTGGTTGGGAGTGGATAACACATCAGGACCTCTCCTTCACATCTTATCTCCGAAAACAATCACTAGTTCTGGAAATAATTTCTTTGCACTGAAAAGAACACTTTCGAAGTTTAGCAGGGGCAGGCAAATTATTAGATCTCATAGTCCTTCAGATGGCATTGGACTCCCAAGTTCAACTGAAGGTTGCAATAAGCGATATTCTTATTCGTCACCGACTGGTGGTGTTGCCTTAAATTCTGGACAGGATTTGGCCCAGGAAACTGCAAGCTTTGGTGGTAGTGATAACAATATGCTACAAATAGATTATGCCCTAGAGTTGGAAGCTCTTCGGGTGCTGAGTTTGTCTGATTGGCCTGATATAGCATATAAAGTCAGTTTGCAGGATATATCAGTTCATATTCCACTCCATCGATTACTTTCAATGGTTTTACAGAGGGCACTCAGACAATGTTATGGTGAAACTGCCCTAGGGGGTAGTTGTTCCAATTCGTCATCTGCTGTTGATCATGACTTTTTTGGCCATATATTGGGAGGCTGCCACCCAATTGGCTTTTCTGCCTTCATTATGGAACATGCTCTCCGAATTAAGGTGTTCTGTGCACAGGTGCATGCTGGAATGTGGCGTAGGAATGTTGATGCTGCCATATTATCTTGTGAGTGGTATCGCTCTGTTCGTTGGTATGTAGGCAATACCTTATTTGGGCCTTGGGATTTGAACTTCCTTTATGTGCTAATTTACTTGATATTTTGTGTACATAGATTACTCATGTTGCTTTAAGTCTTTCTTCTTTTGTACTCTTTGTGCAGGTCTGAGCAAGGTCTAGAGCTTGATCTATTTCTGCTCCAGTGTTGTGCTGCACTAGGCCCTGCTGATCAATATGTTACTAGGATTTTAGAACGCTTCGAGCTCTCAGATTACCTATCCTTGGATCTCGAACGCTCTAATGAGTGTGTAACTCATCCCTTATCTTTCTTCAATGAGTTTCATTATCCATTTACTTGTTTGCTCCTTACCTAGTTAAGCATAAACTATTTTTTTTTCCTCTTATTTGATGGTATAGTACTACAGGATTCCCAGAGTACATAAATTTGATTTGCCACATCGCTAATGTCATAAAGGGTTACATCTTGTGATGTTTACCTAACTAAGCAAAACCAATATTAGTTCTATGTTGTTAGTTTGTTACCTATAGATTTGTGTGTTTATATATTTATGTTATTTTATCAGTATTGCTAGATGTATATATTTGCGTTCAACATGGACTAAATCATTATTATTGTAGGATTGATCTAGAAACAAATCCATATTGATCAGAAGACGTGATTGATTGTTGATGGCGTGATAGATTGATTGATGATTTCTGTGTAATATTTTTCCATCCTCCAAATAGATTCCTCACATGACTCTTTTATATTCATTAGTTACACGTGTGGCTGAGTCACATTTAGCTTTTCGAAACATCTGTTGATGCACTTTCTCTTTTTTGTTTATTAGTATGCATTATTAACTTAGCTATGTAATGGATGCTTGAGAACTCTAGCAAAAGCTTTTCCAAAATTTGAGTGGAAAGTGTCTAATAGGAACACTTTTATCATGTGTTCAGGTGCCCAATTAGAGCATTTAGTTTGAGTGTCTTAATGAAATACACTGGCAAATTTAAGGGGTTGTCGATGTATTCCGCCATTAGAATAACATCAAGAGTGGGTGCAGACCCTCACACAGGATGTAATTAGATAAGGTTACTTAAGATGATCATATTTTACATAAATACTTGTATGCACCAATCTTCAGCACACAATATGATGAGTGAAGATAACAAAAAGATAATTATCCTAACCTTCCATAGAAGGAAGTAGTTCAATTTCTCGGATCATATTACCTACTAAGAACATGATATAATCGGAATAATTGACATACTGGCAATACAAGTTAGTTGTTGATTAAGGTTAGTTGTTATTGTTACATTTGCATTAGATTTGTATTGTAATGAAATGGTTATATCCCTGTAGGTTTTATGTGTGCTTTGAAGAATATCTAGTTATAGGAAACTCCTAATTTACCTTAAAAGAAAAATTGATTTGTATTGTAGTGAAATGGTAATGAATAGAGCGGAAATGGAGATACAGATGATCCATTTAGTTGACCCCAACTAATCGAAAGTGGGGCTTAGTTGGTTGCATAATAGTTTGGTTGTTAGATTTTGTAGTTTCACTAGAACTAAGATGTTAATGTGTGTGTTCTTTCATATTGGTGTTATATGCAACAATTCTAGATGTTTGACACTAGAGAACAGAAAAAGAAGATGAGACAGTGGCTAGGTGTATAAACTTATGTCTGATGCTTATGCTATGTCGTCATCCTTTGGTATACATTTAAGTAGATATACCTTAATTTTTATCGCAAGCCATGATTTTGGTCATTCTTTCAGAGATAGAGATATAAGATCCTTTAGTGCAATTTGGTGGATCACTACCAAGTTAGAAGTAACTTGCTAAAAAAGAATGAGTTTATTTTGAGTTGTCTGAGATTATTTCGTGACCTTGTACATTTTTTGATGCTCGATTTAGATGGACATAAGATGTTGTATATTGTAATTTCTTATTTTTCTTCAACCTGCCTCTCTACATCCACGAGGTAGTGGTAAGGTCTGCGTACACCCTAATATAATTATAAGGAGAGTTAGTATATTAAATATAATTATATAGGGTTCTGGGCAAGGGTTTAAGTACCTTTTCGATGCTTGTAAAGTTTCCAACTTAGCACCTTTTTCTGGGGTGGCTAAGTTTTTATTGAATAGAACTGTTACTTGTCTCAAAAGAAAAGGTCTGCGTAACACCCTACCCTGACCCCACTTACTGGGATTTCACTGGGTATGTTGTTGTAATTTTCTTCAACCTTCTTGTTTATAATTTGACATGATGCTGTCGAATCTCCAAGTTCTGTTTCTCGAGTATTTAACTGCATTTTTGGATTCTTCTATTTTAAAACTTTACCCAGGTATGAGCCGACTATAGTTCAGGAGATGCTTACACTGATCATACAAATAGTGAAGGAACGGCGGTTTTCTGGGTTATCCCCCAGTGAGTGTTTGGAAAGGGAATTGGTATATAAACTGTCAACTGGTGATGCTACTCGTAGCCAGTTGGTGAAGTCTCTGCCCCGTGACTTGTCCAAGATCGATAGACTTCAGGAAGTTCTAGATAGGGTAGCAGTGTATTCCAATCCCTCTGGCATCAATCAGGTTTGTTTGAGACACTTCGGTCATTCCTTAACCTTCGTACATTGTCATGTGAAGTCCATCTGATCAGTTTTAGTCCTATGATCCTAATGTCCCATCTATCCCAGGGTATGTATAAACTGCGGACACCCTATTGGAAGGAGCTAGATTTATATCATCCTCGTTGGAACTCAAAGGAGTTGCAAGTTGCTGAAGAGAGATATATGCAGTTCTGTAATGTATCGGCATTCACCAGTCAGCTTCCAAAATGGACGAAGATTTATCCACCTCTTGGTGGAATAGCTAAAATAGCTACTTGCAAGACAGTACTCCAAATTGTTCGTGCTATTGTATTTTATGCTGTTTTCTCTGATAAATCAAATGCTTCACGTGCTCCAGATGGTGTATTGTTAACAGCATTGCATTTGTTATCTCTTGCATTAGATATTTGTTATATGCATAGAGGATCTGGTGACCATAGTTGCTTTGGGGACGATGTCATTCCAATTGTAGCTCTAGCTAGTGAGGAATTGTCATTGAGTAAATATGGTGATCAGAGCTTGTTGTCTCTTCTGGTTTTGTTGATGAGGAAATATAGGAAAGAAAACGACTTTGTGGAAGCTGGAATTTTCAACCTCTCCTCTATGATTGGAAGTCTTCTGAAAAAATTTGCTGAACTTCAATCTGGATGCAAGATGAAACTGCAAGACCTTGCACCTGAGGTGGTCAATCAGCTGTCACAATCCGTTTCGACTGGTGATACTAAAAACTTGGAATCAGTTTCAGACAGTGATAAGCGCAAGGCTAAAGCTCGAGAGAGGCAAGCTGCTATAATGGTATAGTTTTAAAGAGAATATTATGGATATCTTGTTAAATATTTTGCTAAACATAAATGTGTTTGTTACTCGCTAGGCAGTTAACTTCAAATTGTTGCTTTTGTGTTGTGGTTCCTCTATGACCGAGTGTAAGCTACTTGTTCTAGAAGTTGAAAATCCTTATCTAGCATGCGTGTTTTACATGTTCTAAGAAAGCATGTGAAAACGGAACATGCAAGTGAAATACTAACTGCGCAAGGAAGGGATTCCTCTAACTCAGAAGCAGAATCCTTAAAGATCAGATACCCAGGGTGTATAGGGTTAAAATGGGATTCAGAAAAAGCTGTCGTATGAAATATTGAAACATGCAAGCGAAATATAAGCACTGAAAATGGAAGCAAAATCCTCGTACATCAGATGTCCCTTGTGTATAGGGTCCTAAGAGACACAAAAAAGTTGGGAAACTTGCGCTTTGGGAGGTGAATTCAGAGCAGGATATGATAGGATGGAAGACTAGATGCTCAATTTAAGTTCAACCATAGTTGGATGCAGCTGTGCTTTAGCCTATATAGTCAAAATTAGAGATTTTACAGAAATTCCATTCTAGCAATATATATGGTATCATGTAAAACAGCACATAATTCATCTTACAACGTGGTTGTTTCCTGTACTTGGATCAAGTGCTGTTCATGTTTCCATTGTGCTATGTTGCCATAATTTACAGTTCAGATAGTTTTTGGCTATTGTAAGTTGAACTCATTGTAGAACCAGACTAACCCTATTCCTTCTATTCTCGGTTGATCAAGTTTGACTCGGTCACTTTCATATATATTCCATGTCTACATCGCAGGAGAAGATGAGGGCACAACAATCCAAGTTTTTAAAGAGCATTGATTTCTCTGCAGAAGCTGCTCCGGATGATTCTAAACTTGGTAAAGAAAGAAGTGATTCAGATGTTAGACGTAATTATGAAGAGGCTACTCAAGTCATTTGCTCTCTTTGCCATGATCCAAATTCTAAAAGTCCTCTATCATACCTGATTCTTCTTGAGGTATGTGCTTTGTTTTTCTGTCGCTTAACTGTGTTTGGATATCTATGCTGATTTATCTAAGTGATTGTGCTTGGTGAATCTATTATTGTCAATTTTTTACTTATTTTATCGTGGTTTTTGAAATAAGAAATCCAGGCTTTTGACTCTCACCAATAGAGGACCTCCTTCATGGAAAAGAACTCAAAATTCTGGGAAAGAACCGGAATCTTCTGCTCAAAGAATGACACATGTCTCATCTCGAAGGGGCATTTTATCAAGCAGTCAAGAAGTGATTTCATCTCCTTGGTTGACACAATTGATTCAAAATGCAATAAATGAATTTGCTCTGGAAGGGCAACCTAAGGATGTAGGAGCATTTTTTGAATATATTAGGGCAAGATTCCCAGCATTGAAGATTCAATTGCCTTGCACATCCAGCAATGTCAATGAAGAGACAGATTTTTCTCTAGAGATGCTAGAAGAACAAATATACTTGTTGATTCGGGAAAGAATGGATGTCAATTCGTGGCACTGGGATCTCTCAAGAAATGGTATGAAAATTTCTGCAGGGGGAGGTGGTGCGAATGTTGAGTCACTTTTGCTTGGGAAGTACATTTCTTCTCTTGCAGGAGAAAATCTCGATAGTGCTGCATCTGAAAGTGCACACAAGACGCAATTAGAGTCAAGAATGCCGCTTACAGCGTATGAAGGATTTGGTCCCTCAGATTGTGACAGAATTTATCTTTCATCGTGTGGACACGCTGTGCATCAGGGATGTCTTGACCGTTATTTATCATCTCTAAAGGAAAGGCAAGGCCTTTTATCCTTTCCTTTTTACCTCTTTCTTTGAGGCTATTGTCTCATCGTTTGGTAAATTCAACTTGAATTATTTTTAATCTTTGGTTCTCCATATCTTCTTTTCTTGGCCTAATGATGGATATATTGCGTCTTGTGAGTTTTTGTTCTCTTCTTTCTAGGATTTGCTTTTCTTTTCCTGACCTTATCTTGAATTTGCTTTATCCAGTATGTCCTCAAGCTTAAATGGTTTGTGCATTAGAGTTAATAAAATACATGTAATATTATGTTCTATAATTTGCCTGGCAGTCCTATTCATTAAGTTCAAAGAATTAACTGTCTCATCACTCTTGTACAGATATACCAGAAGAATTGTTTTTGAAGGAGGTCATATTGTAGATCCAGATCAGGTACAGAACGTCCTGATTTACCTTTTTCTATGTGATGGAGTGAATTGCTGAACCAGAAGCATTGTTTTTGAGGGAGGTCATATTGTAGATCCAGATCATGTACAGGACGTCTTATTGATTTTCTTATTTTCAGGGGGAGTTCCTCTGTCCTGTATGCCGTGGACTTGCCAACTCGGTCCTGCCAACCTTACCTGTAGATTCTGGAAGGTTCACATTCCTTCATTCATCTTCCAGTCCATCAGATGCTGTTGGCCCTTCATCCTCGTCAAGTGGAGTGGTAGATGCACTTCATTTTCAAAAAGCTTTATTTCTCCTACAAAGTGCTGCTGATGTTTCTGGCAGTAGAGAAATTTTCCAAAGACTTCCACTTCGGCAGTTTGGGCGGATGAGGGTAAACCTTGAATCTTCGTATCGTGTATTGTGTGGAATGTACTTTCCAGACAATGATAAGATTTCAGAATCTGGTAGACTTAGTCATTCTCTGATTCTGTATGACACTCTTAAGTACTCACTTATATCAACTGAAATTGCTACTCGATCTGGAAAGACATCATTAGCTCCAAACTACAGTCTTGGTGCCTTGTACAAAGAACTCCAATCTTCAAATGGTTTTATACTTGCTTTGTTGCTAAGTATTGTACAAAGCACACGAACAAATAACTCACTCACTGTCCTCTTGAGACTGAGAGGCATTCAGCTGTTTGCAGAGTCTATATGTACTGGCACTTCTGCAAATGAAATTTCAGATCCATCTGTTGGAGGTATATTGCTGCTCCATGGAATTATCTTCTAAGTTACTTTTACTTTGTAAAAGAGAGAGATGAGATCATGAGAAGGCATGCTTTGCAGGTAATATGCAAGACATCTTGGAATGTGCCGAAACAGAAGATCAGTATCCTGATATTCAGTTCTGGAGATGGTCAGCTGATCCAGTTCTTGCACATGATGCTTTTTCTTCGTTAATGTGGATAATATATTGCCTTCCATGTCCAGTGTTGTCATGCGAAGATGCCTTCCTGTCTCTGGTTCATCTTTTCTATGCTGTTGCGGTCACTCAGGTTACACAATTTTCCCTTCTGATGATTTTTTTTTTGGTAGAGATTAGATGAGACCTCTTTACACTTCTTTGTCTTCAAGATAGTTAGCAAAAGATCCTTGTCGTTTCTTTGCAGGCTATAATTACGTATTGCAGAAAGTGTCAATGCAGTTTGCTTGAGTTAGGATGCGATGATTCTCTAGTTACTGACATCTATAAAGTAATTGAAGAACAAGGAGTTGCTCACCAATATTTTGATTCTAATTTTATAGAAACTTCTTATGACATCAAAGATGCAATTCGCAGTCTGACCTTTCCGTACTTAAGAAGATGTGCATTGTTGTGGAAATTGATTCATTCTTCTAGAGTGGTGCCATTTAATGATGGAACCAACATATTAGATGGATCAGCATACTCAACCAATGAACTGATGGAGTGTGGCGAAAACAATGCAGCCGAGCTCATTCAGATTGAAATGTTGGAGAAGATATTAAAGATTCCATCGCTTGATAATGTTTTAAATGATGTCACAATTCGTTTGGTGGTTCAAAAATGGCTCAATCATTTCTACAAGCACTTTGAAACTCATGGTCTAAAGGGTGCTCTTTATTCCACTCCTGCAGCCCCTTTTAAACTGATGCTTTTGCCTCATCTTTATCAGGACCTCTTGCAGAGGTTGGTTCTAGATATGGATAGAGAGAGTATTTTACAAGTATTCTATTGTTGTGTAGACTAAATAAAACTCAAGATATTTTTATGTTACCTTCAGGTATATTAAACAGAATTGCCCAGACTGCGGAGCTGTTCAGAAGGATCCTGCTTTGTGCTTGTTATGTGGTAAATTGTGCTCAGCAAGTTGGAAGACGTGCTGCAGGTTCAGAATTCACTCGGGCTGCACCTTCTTTTCTACCTTCTTCTGATCTTTAATATTGTGTCTGATGCATTTGATTGAACTCCAGGGAAAGTGGGTGTCAAACTCATGCAATGGCCTGTGGTGCTGTTACTGGGGTGTTCTTGTTGATCAGAGTAAGTGCTGTTTCCTTTTTGCTTTACTTATTTCTCTTGGCCTTTTGATTTGCACAATACTGTCTTTCTGGACCCTGGAATGACTTGATGAAATTTTACTTTTCACTGTAGAAAACCACTGTATTGCTCCAAAGATCTGCTCGTCAGGCATCATGGCCGTCACCTTATTTGGATGTATTTGGAGAAGAGGTAAATTAGTGGTTGCATTTTGCTATCATAGAAGAGCTTCAGAGAAACTAAGGGTGTTTAGTTGAAAACAAGCTTCTCTTTATTTTCATTTTCTGAGAGTTGATGGAAAAAGGGAGATTTTGCTTGTTGCTTGAAATACTAAATAGCATAGCTCGTAGAAGCATTACAAGTTAGATATGCAACTAAGTGTCAAGCAGCAGCTTGAAGTCTTTTTCTGTAAGTTTGTTGTCGCTATCTCAAGCCACTAAGCTCAAAATAATGCAAGCACATAATGACATGCACCTTTTCTTTTCCTGCAAAGGTGCTTTACAGGGCACCTGCTATATGATTTAGATGGAAAACTATGAAACAATTAAATGGGCATTTTGGGGGGTTGTGTGTGAAGATAACAGAAAGACAGTTATGTCCTCAAGTATCTTCAATTCAATTACAGATATGTTTTCACGTCAAACATGGGAATTAATTTTTTTGCCCAAGTTGAATGCAAGTTAATATATGTTCACAAATCACAATTTCCCCAGTCATAACTCGTAACAAGTATGGATTTAAACTTCACTTGATATTTCTTCGAATTCTGATGGATCACCATTTTCTTTTCTTTTTTTTCCCTCCCTTTTTCCTTTATCTATTTCCTCTCTCCCTGTTTTCAGTCAAATAGTTGTTTCTAGTTATTGTCAAGACTTTGTTTACAAATATATGTGCATTGTGTGTCTTGAGCTTTGATTTCTGGTAATATAGGGACATCTGGGCTCTAAACCAGTATGTCCACATATCAACTTGGATCTTACATACTTCCTCTCCTATTGTTGCAGGATATTGACATGCATAGGGGAAAACCATTGTATCTAAATGAGGAACGTTATGCTGCCTTAACTCATATGGTAAGGAAATTAGCCTGTTGTGACTAGTTCTGTGTTATCGTGCTAGCTTTAATGTGATCTGAGTTAAGTGTATATTGGAGAGAAAAACAAGACAAAACTGAAGGAGAATACCCATTATATTAGGAGGGGATTTTTTTAGCTATAACTTCAGGTCTACTTATAAGCTTGAGCAAGATACAACACATTCGAAATTTAAATTGATTATTGAAAATGAATTCTTCATAATTCGTAAAAGCAAATACATAATTGATATTAGGAATCGTGGAATTCTCTGATAAATGGTATTGGGGGGAAACTTTTGATGCTCCACAAAATCTGCCCCTTCTAAAATATTTCTATTTATTATTTTTAATTTAATTCTCTTTTGTTGATTTGTTTCCAAGCATTTTTTAGTACAGCCTCTTCCCCATTCCTCAAACTGTTTTCCTCTTATTTACTAAGGAATTAAACTTCTATCATTTCCGTTGAATGAACATCAAATAACAATTATTATTTTCCAAGGTTGTACTTACCTGCTGATTTTTTTCTCACTCCAAATTCTAGGTGGCTTCTCATGGGTTAGATCGAAGTTCAAAGGTGCTTCGTCAGACAACTATTGGCGCATTCTTCATGCTTTAGCTTTGTATTTTATGATGGTGTAGGTTTGACGAAGTTTAATAATAGTCGTATTTTGCTTATCTGTTTCTGCAGTTATTACCTGTGGCATTGTTTTTCATTAATTCTCTTGACAACTGCAGTCTGCAGGTATATCTGTCTCAAATATGTTAAAGATGATAATAGTTGTGCTGTTACGCCCTAGGATACAGGAAGTCCTCTGTTAATGTGTTCTCGTGATGTTCATGTACAGATTATTGAGGTTAGTCTGTAACTATTTCCTCCCTATATTTTCGCTCTGCCTATTCTGCACTATGAATAAAAGCAGTTTCATTTGCTTGTTTCATCAGCGAGTCTCATCAGACAGTATTCTTATGATTATTCCATCATCAGAATCTCTTAAAAGACTGTTTTTCTTAATTATGTCATCATCAGAATCTCTTAACATTCTCTTATGATGGTACTTCAAATATTTTTTAAATGTGGAAACTATGTTGATTGGACTCTCCAAAAATGTTGCCGCACCCGTGTCGGACTTCAAAAATGCACTACTTTTGGAGGATCCGACATTCACCCGTTGACATTTTTGAAGAATCTGAGCAACGTAGTTCCTGAAACATGCTACTAGTGCATCGCCAAACCACTCTTTTACATTCCTTCCTGTAGATTTCAGTTAGAAGGTGAATCTAAAATATCCCGAAGGCACACTTATAAATTGTCGAACCTCTTAAGAATGATAAGCTCCAACTGTCACGAAAAATTCAGGCAAAACCTTAAAATATCAATAGAATTTTAGCTATAAGGTGGGTTAGATTACTTGGGTAGGATATACATTTTATTAAACATTTGGGCAAAAATGGCCCGTATACAAGAAGTATACCAAAAACTAGGAAACCTACGGAAAGATAGCAAATGAATATTTGGCATCCTTTCTTGCTAAAAATAGGATTGCACATGAAATTTTACCTTCTCAAAATAAATAAATAAATAGGATTGCACATGACATTACTGTGTGATGGCATCAGACAGTGCAACATTTTCCAAGTCAACACTCCTATAGGTGTGATGCAGTAACAGAGGCTAATACATCAACACAACCACACTTTCCAATTTTTAGACCAGGTCTGTTTGCAACATTTTAATATGGACAAATGTATTGAAGATGTGTAGGACTTAAGTTTGAGATATTTCACAGTAATATTGATCGATTATGAAAAAATTTGATGGGTGTAATGTCGTGCCTTTGGGCTACTAAACTAATTCCTGCTACAGCACAAGTACTGAATTGAAAAATGTTTTAGAGTTGCAACCATATCTGCGACCTTCTCTATTGAATTTCCTTACTGTATCACTTCTTATAACTTTGCGTAAAGTTTGTTTAAACCCTCACTATGGTTGCCCAAATTTGCATCATCCTCTCCTATTTGTTTTGATCCTTTTACTTGACTGCAACTTTCAGGTCTAACAGCACTCTTGTATGTATTTTGTTTTCCTTTTTCTCATGACGAATCTCTTGAGATGCTAATTTATCATGCATTGCTTATGCTTCCTCTCCTCTTTAATTAATTGACACATTATTCGTGACAGACGGTTAGGATTTGCTCACCGGAATAGAATGCGTGTATTCCATGAGTAACTCAGCAGTGAAGGTGGAATGGCTGGTTGTTGCCACCTCTTTGTACAGAAAATGTGAATAAATATGGTGCTTCATGTGTGATATGATAATTGCAAAGGTCTCCTTCAAGTGTATGGATTGTCATTTTACACAACAATATGGTTCTCTCCCCTTAGGCTTCTTCTGTTCTTGATGTCAATGATGATTGATGTATCGTCGAGCAACGGATGAATTATGTATGTACAGTCCTACATAACAATATGCTCCTTTTTTCAAAAAAAAATATTTGGTAGTCTTGAGCCTGTTTGGATTAGCCGATAATAAGTCACTCATAAATATTTAGCGTTGAAAATTTAGGAATGAATAGTTGTGTGTTTAGATAGAAGTACTATGCAGTTGTGGTGTGCTTAGTTAGAAAGTGTTGACAGGCATTTTTTGTTCTAAAATGGTGGATATTTTCTTAAAGTTGTTTTCAAAAATTATAAATTAAAAGTATAAATACTAGGACACAATAAAAATGGGATGGAGTGGGAGTTAGGAGTCCTATTATAGAAAGAGTATTTTTGGGATTTAGAAAAAAAATATAAAAGGAAAAATTAATAAAATACTTGAGCAAGTGTTGGAATGACCAACATGTTTGGTCTAGTTTCTAAAATAATTTATTTTGAAAAGTACATTTTAGAGAAGTGGAAAGACAACTTCTTGTTGACTAATCAATTCAAAACACACTTTTGAAAATCAACTATTGTTTGATCAATCTTTTTAAAAATGCTTCTAAGTTTGTGTTTGGACATGTAGTATGAAGTCATGATTTCAAATCAATGTTTTGACATGTGATTTTGGGATCATCATTTGAAATCATGACTTCAAATTTCAAATACTCCGAAAAGGATTTAACGATTTGAGATTTCAAATTATGATGGCATTTAAAAAAAATATGAAACATGAACCCTTAATTTATATTTTGCAAAAAAAAGAAGGAAAGATCCACCATTTTTAATTTTGCAAAAATAAATTAAAATACCAATACTCCCCATGAAGAGATTGTACATACCACTTGAAAGAATTATAATAAAGATTAACTAGTTAATACTATTGTTGACTAGTGGATTTTTATAAAATTATGCGTATTTGAAAGTTTGTGAAAAATCATAGATTAGCCTATGGATATGGCACCTTGGGGCATCCAAAAAAAACTTTATGAAAAAACTTTATGAGGACTTTCGTGGTAAGTTGGGAGAGCATTAATTATAGTCCTGCAATTTTTTATGGCATATTTTTACATTTACGAGCTAACTTTTAGAAATTACGCGACTTACTTAGTTTTTCGTGTGTATTAGCCCATGAATTTGGCGCATTTGGGCACCCGAAAATGTTTTCTGAAAAAATTTGATGAAGACCTCCGTAATGAGTTGGGAGAACATTATGTATAATCCCACCATTTTAAGGCATATTTTTGCATTTACAAGCCAGCTTTTAAGAATTATGTGACTTTCTTGGGTTTCGTGTGTATTAACCCATGGATCAGGCGTCTTGGAGCACTCGAATTTTTTTCCTGATTTTTTTATGAGAACCTCTGTAATGAGTTGGGGGAGCATTACTTATAATCCCGTCACTTTTTAAAGCATATTTTCGTATATACGAGCCAACTTTTAGAAATTACGCAACTAGGTTGATTTTTTTGTGTAATAGCTCATTGATCTAGTGCCTTGTAGGACCCAAATGTTTTTTCTAAAAAAATCATTATGAGAACTTCTGTATTGAGTTAGGAAACCATAACGTATATCACGTCATTTTTTAATTCATCTTTTTGTACTAAAGTCGCCGCTAAAACATATATAATGTCACCACTAAAAGTCTGTATTAGTGATAACTAAAGTCGCCGCTAAAACAGATATAAGTCGCCACTAAAAGACAGTATTAGTGACAAATAAAGTCGCCGCTAAAACATATTTAAGTCGCCACTAAAAGTTTGTATTAGTGACAACAAAAGTCGCCGCTAAATTATATATAAGTCGCCACTAAAAGTCAGTTTTAATGACAACTAAAGTCGCCGCTAAATCATATATAAGTCGCCACTAAAAGGTTGTATTAATTACAACTAAAGTCGCCGCTAAAACATTATAATGTCGCCACTAAAAGTCTGTATTAGTGACAACTGAAGTCGCCGCTAAATCTTATATAAGTCGCCACTAAAAGCAAGTATTAGTGACAAATAAAGTCGCCGCTAAAACATATATAAGTTGCCACTAAAAGTCAGTATTAGTGACAACGGAAGTCGCCACTAAAGTAGGTATTAGTGACAAATAAAGTCGCCGCTAAAACATATATAATGTCGCCACTAAAAGTCTTTATTAGTGACAACTAGAGTCGCCGCTAAAACATATATAATGTCGCCACTAAAAGTCTTTATTAGTGACAACTATAGTCGCCGCTAAAACATATATAATGTCGCCACTAAAAGTCTTTATTAGTGACAACTAGAGTCGCCGCTAAAACATATATAATGTCGCCACTAAAAGTCTTTATTAGTGACAACTA
>JAJOOS010017715.1:0-24740 GCA_029582725.1 Solanum chiquidenum | reverse complement strand
GTTCCAAATCAGATTATCATGTTTGTACTTAGTTTATTGCATGAATTTTGGAACCCTAGCTATGTATTTCTTTAGTTCTTGAATTACACATGCTAGGTTAGATATTTCAGTTATTCAGATATACATGCTCCAGTTTTGAACGCCACATTATCAGTATATTTCAGCATAAACTCTATTTTGAGTTATAAATCTTGAGAAGCTTTTTTTTAAGACAACACTTGAGTTTTAAACTGAGTTTTTGAGAAAGTTAAGATGAGGTTTGAGAAAGAGCTTCTAAATAAGAGTAAAGACATAAAGACACAATCAAAGTTGTTCCGTATTTGCATAAAGACACCTTAACTTTCAAAGTGTCCTATCACCCCACAAAACTATTTAATATCGTTGTAAATGGCCCAGAATGCTGCTTTGGCGCTGGGTTTTTCCGCTCTGGCAGGGTCGTTGTAGCGGGGTGGTGGCCGTTGTGGCGGGCTCGACGCGAATTAAAGTCGTTAATAAACCCTTAAACGACCTCATTATGCACTTTTTGATTTTTAGAGCTAAGGAACGAACCCCAGGCGACTTCTACTCGTTTTTCACCATTCTTGAGGCTAAAGGTAAGCTTTTCACTCCCCACATCCATTTTTCGATCCGTAGAACGTAACATAATGGGTGACTATTGATGGGGGAGGGTTTTGTTATAGATTTTATGGTGGAAACAACCCTAATTTAGATAAATGGGATCATGAGTTTGATCTAGGGTTCATAGAATTGTTAGTAATCTAGGTAATTAATGATTGTTTATTGATTCACGTATTATTTTGATTGTTTGTAGACCAAGAACAAGCGGAACGAATCTGGAAAGGGAAGGATCAAGTTTCTTAGGGTTTCAAGCTTGTTTCGAGGTAGGTGATGGTTGTGATTCTATGATTGTGTGATGTATGCTTGTTCTTGCTTCATTATGATACTTGTATATGTATGAATGTTGCAATGTTGATCACACTTGTTGTAAATGAGATAGAGAATTGATGAATACCATGAAATTATGATTTAAATGTATGATCTTGATGATATACTTGTGATTGTGATTGTGGTGTGTTGAATGGATCGGTTGCCACGTTTCAGCATAACTAACTTGGATCGGTTGCCACTTTCCGGCATAACTATGGGATCGGTTGCCATGTTTCGGCATAAATATGGGATCAGTTGCCACGTTCTGGCATGCTAATTATTTGGTTTTGGGTTCCATGAGAGGACTAATGATTTGACATAAAATGTGAAGTTGTTCGTTGTTCGTAAATGTTGTATATGTTGATATATATGCATGTGATTATAATGTTGTTTGACTTGTTTATGTTGCACTAGTGGGATAGCCGTGTGATCCTACCAGTATACTGTGGTTGTGTACTGATTTTGCACTTGCTCTTATTTTTGTTGAGTACAGGGCATCTTCAAGTGGCTATTGACAGACCTCACTTAGAAGATCAGTGATCGTCGTTTCGAATTCAAGGGTGAGACAATTCTTCCGGGCTACCTTGGGATTCTTTTTCGTCTATGTCCTCCATTTCCAGACTTAGACTATGTTCTAGTTAGTTGATTAGTTCATTAGATTGGGGTTGCATCCCTTCTTGTTTAGACGTGGTTCATTGTTAGAATGTTTTGGTACATTGAATTTCAAGTTCTAGGTTATTCTTCCGCATTGTTAGTTATTATTGTTAGACTTCTGTTAGAGTTTATGGGAACTTTATTTTTATTTCCTAGTGTTGACTAAAATGCCTTAGTTTTTAGATTATTTACTTGATTTGGGTCGTAGTAGTGGTTCTCCCACCGGAGTGTTAGTGTGGGTGCCAATCATGACGGTCTGGGTCGTGACATTGAGCCTTGCCGGAAAACAAAAAAAAGGGGGCGGAGAGGGGAAGTTTGGGTCTGGTTGTTTGCCGAAGAAACATAGGTGGGTCTGGTTGCTTGAAAAGGAGGGAAAAAAAATATAAAATGGAGACAGTGGGGTCTTTTGGGTGGTGGACTCGCCGAATTCCGGTGGAACTCCAGTGAACTTGTCACCGGAAAATTATGAGCACTAAAAGAAATTTCTAAAGACTAAAAAATCTGAAAAATTACCCCTAAAATCTTATCCACCACCCTTCAACTTAATGAGCAAGCTATTCTTTAAATAGGGAAATGAAAACCACCAATAGTACAATACCACTATCTTAAAACCGTGGGTCAAAACCATCCGTTAATAAAATATTTGTGTATGAAATCTTATTCATATCATAATGAATTTTTGGATTGTGCAAAATATCAAAATGAATATTGACAAATGTAACAGATAAAATGAATGTGAAAAAGATGTAACGAACGTAACCAATGGCATGCAAAAAATGCACTTTAACATAAATAATAATTTTTAATAAAAAATGAACTTGTATTTAAACGTATTCAACCGGCTGTGACAACATAGTATAAACAGAATTAAAAGATAAAAATCCTAATACTTTGAGAATAAGGATAATTATCAACAAATTGCATTAAATTGCAAAACATGTATTTTGAACTATTTAAAAAATAAAATACTTAAAAGTATTAACTTTAAAAATATTAGACCAAAATTTGGTGTCAACAACTTGCCCCTTTGTTTGATTAGGATCGATGAAAGAGATCCTTGTCACACAAAGTTGACGAACCCAAATTTGGTTTGATAAACTTTGAACAAAACAATATGAGACGTTAGTAGAGCTTTTGAATAATACTCTACGTCCATCAATGGGGCAAAAAATAATAAACGAAAAGCAAGGATTGATTGTAAACTGAAAAATATTCACTTACCTTCAATGTTACTTGAAAAATTGCACAACGAAGGTATTGTACCTCTTTGAATGGAGGATGATGTGAATAATATGTCACGTTGAACGAGGTGACGACTTAACTTGTCTCTTGAAAGAAGGACGACCCCACTTGAATATAACATGTCACTTTGAATGAGGTGACAACCCAACGTGTCTCTTTGAAAGGCGGACGACCCAACATGAATATAATAAATCAATTCGAAAGAGGTGACAACCCAATGTATCTCTTCGAAAGGCGGACGACCCAACTTGAACTTAAAGTGTCACTTGAAGGGAAATGACGACCCAACGTGTCTCTTGAAAGGCAGACGACCTAATTTGAATATAACATGTCATTTGAAGGGAGATGACGACCCAACGTGAATATAACATGTCACTTTGAATGAGGTGACAACCCAACGTGTCTCTTTGAAAGGCGGACGGCCCATTTGAATATAACATGTCACTTGAATAGAGTGACAACCCAACTTGAATATAACATGTCACTTTGAACGAGGTGACAATCCAACGTGTCTCTTTCAAAGGCGGACGACCCATGTTGAATATAACATGTCACTTTGAACGAGGTGACAATCCAACTTGAATATAACATGTCACTTTGAACGAGGTGATAACCTAACATATCTCTTTGAAAGGCGGACGACCCATGCAAATATAACACTTGAATGGAGGTGACAACCCAACTTGAATATATCATGTCACTTTGAACGAGGTGACAACCCAACGTGTCTCTTTTAAAGGCGAACGACCCATTTGAATATATCATGTCACTTGAATGGAGGTGACAACCCAACTTGAATATAACATGTCACTTTGAACGAGGTGACAACCAAATATGTCTCTTTGAAAGGCAGACGGCCCAATTTGAATATAACATGTCACTTGAATGGAGGTGACAACCCAACTTGAATATAACATGTCACTTTTAAGGAGGTGACAACCCAACGTGTCTCTTTGAATGGCGGATGACTCATTTGAATATAACATGTCACTTGAATGGAGGTGACAACCCAACTTGAATATAACATGTCACTTTGAACGAGGTGACAATCCAACGTGTCTCTTTGAAAGGCGGACGACCCATTTGAATATAACATGTCACTTGAATGGAGGTGACAACCCAACTTGAATATAACACGTCAGTTTGAACGAGGTGACAACCCAACGTGTCTCTTTGAAAGGAAGACGGCCCAATTTGAATATAACATATCACTTGAATGGAGGTGACAACCCAACTTGAATATAACGTGTCACTTTGAACGAGGTGACAACCCAACGTGTCTCTTTGAAAGGCGAACGGCCCATTTGAATATAACATTTCACTTGAATGGAGGTGACAACCCAACTTGAATATAACATGTCACTTTGAACGAGGTGACAACCCAACGTGAACTTAATATGAATGGTGTATCACAAAATCTGCAATAGCAGTGTTAGTAACAATTATAATATAAATTTTACAAACATGGCCTCATATGAACAAAGTATTAACCAATGCCACAATTCAAACTTAATAATATCATGAATAAAAAAAAATATCAATTTGAAATGGAATAACAAAATAAAAAGTGTCATATTGAACGGCATGACAAACTAATTTTAAAAATCATCATTTTATTTGATGTAACAACTTAATATTTTTTTTAATGTCATTTTTAAAGTATGACGATCTACATTTAAAAAGATGCCATTTTAAAGGGTATGACTACCCAATTTAAGAAAATATCATTTTGAAGGGTGTGACGACCCAAATTAAAAGAAATGTCAATTTGAAGGGTATGACGATCCAAAAACACAATTTTAACTATGAAACGGTCCCCAAAGTTAATTTGGACAAGTATCAACAATGAAACGGTCCACAAAGTTGGTTTGGACAAATATCAACAATGAAACGGTCCACAAAATTGGTATGGACAAATATCAACAATGAAACAGTCCACAAAGTTTGTATGGAAAAGTATCAACAATGAAACGGTCCACAACGTTGGTTTGGACAAATATCAACAATGAAACGGTCCACAAAGTTGATTTGGACAAATATTGAAAAGTGGATTTTTATTTTATGAACAATGAAACACATTTTAACTTGGTTAGCGCCAACAATAGTATTGTACAAAAATTTCTCACAATTCTTTCTCTTGCAACTGAAATTGACTTCGAGGTAATTCCTATTGATTCAAATGGTACCTCAAATGTACTCAAGTAACGACAAGATTTGTCCATCTTTCTACAAACAAAAGTTTTGAACTAGACCTAAAATCATGTTTCAAGTGCCCTCACTACAAAGAAAGTCTCAATTTGCACACATTCAAAGTATATTGATTTGGGAACATTTGGAAAAGCACACTCACACTCAGAAAAATATTTAACGCATGCAATTGTGATATCATAAGCTTGGCCTTCATGTAAATCTCCACTAATGTAAGAACATTTGAAATGAAATCATGTAGGACTGGTTAATAGTTTGTAATGTAGGCTTAGGGATGGGTAGGATAGTCATTTGGGATAAAAGTGACTTAATACTTTCTTGAGCATTGCACTGAATTTGTGCTTTCAACATTTGCTACGCTTTTATCGTTTGATTCTCTTTGGTGTCCCTTCCTTTTGCACTTTTTGACTCCTTTTGAAGCTTTGCTTGTCTGAGCTTTTCCCCTTCTCATCATTTTTTGATTTTTATCCTGATTGTTTGGAGTAATCTTCTTCTTTTATTGAAACTTGGCTTGTTTGAACTTGTGGAAAATTTTCAACTCTTCTTTCTTTTGAAGTCATTTTTGTATTCTTGACTTTCAGGGACTTTATAATTTTTGTCTTTGACAAATTTGATTTTTGAATCTTCTTTGTAACATTGCACATATTTAGTGCGCTCAAGAAAGTCAAGCCAAAAGAGGGATAGTGCGTATAAGCACTCTGAAAGAATATAGGCTAAAAATGTGGTTGTCCAAAGAAAATGTTTAAGGCTCAAAGTGGGGACATCTAAGGATTAATGTCATTAGGTAGGCTTTGAAAGGCTCAAACGGGTCACATAAGGCCTACGATCATTTTTCAAATCAAACATTATTCATAATTTCGCCTCAACAAACATTTAGGCCAAGTTCTAAATCAACAAAGCAACACAATTGAATTTAATCAAAAACTCACCACACAATGCACCTGAAACAATGAATCTTGTTTTGTTCTAATCTTGAATGTATGCAAGAAAATATTTTCCCGTGTAACAAAAATATGAATGAAAAGTACCAAAAGAATCTATGGTTTAACAAGAAGTCAATCTTCTCTCTTGTACAAATTATTTTTCATATGTACACTTGAACTGTGTTGACACCAACCAAGTCAAAAATTGGTATAAAAATATAAGCATTTTAAAAATAAATAAATAAATAATCTTTTGAATAATGAATACCGAACCCAATAGGGGCTGCCTACGTATCTCATTGATGAGAATCAGGTTTGCGTAGTTCGTTCGGATATGGCATAAAATATTTTTTTGAATAACAAATGAATTTTTGAAAGAACAATAAAAGGAATAAAGAACCAATGAGCCACATTGAAGGGCGGGGAACCCAAATTTAACAAAACAATTTTTTATTATTATTTAAAGAAAACTTGACAAGAATGAAAAAATCAGTGAGTCACACATTGAAGGGCGGACCACCCAAATTTAACAAAAAATCTTTTTTTATTAATTAAAGAAAAAGTAGCAAAAATAAAAAAATTAATGAGTCATATTGAAGGGCGGACAACCCAACTTAAAAATATGTCAAATAATTTTAATTTAATTTTTGAAAGGGAGTAATTGAAATGAAAAATGAATGAGTCACATTGGAGGGAGGACAACCCAAACTTTACAAATGTCAAATAAAAGAATTTTTTTTATGGAATGTAAGATAAATAAAATCAAAGATATGTATATACAATAAATATAGCATCATGTACAAAAAGTGAATACAAAAGGTACAAACGAACTCGGAGTGATGCCTCCTAAATCTGGAGTTTGGGTACAACCTTGGTGAATTTTTTTAGGGCATTCCTTAAAATTTTTGCCCCTGTTTCAACTTTCACAACCTTCGGTATTCAATCTTGTAACAATGATCTCCTTTGTGAAATTTTTGGAGACCTCCTCAAAAAAAATTACCCAGTTTCGACTTTGAAATGATGAAAAGCTTACGGGGAACATGACCGAGCCGTTATGATGCCTACATATCCCGTTGAACCAGGAATCATGTCAAATTTAGTTCCAACTGATTGTGACTTGAATTGAGAAAGTGTTCAACCTATAAATGCTCTATTGGTAGGTGACTAAGAGTGGGCTTTATTTGAAAGTGGAACGGTGACCCAAGCGGACTACTTGGGGTGCGGAAGATAGCAACCATTGACCATCCAGTGGCCAACTACATTCGTCAGGGTACCCCGATAAATAATTTGGATAACGAACGACTAATTGTCCTTTAAGTAAGAAATAAAAAATGTCAAATGACGGAAATTATGTCATGAATGCAATGACAATGTACAACAAATAATGAATAAATAATGAGTACAAAATACAAATAATCAACAAAATATACAAGATATAATGAATAACACAATAAAAGAATAGTCTCCTCAATTTGAAAAAATGAACTCATAATGGTTAGAACCTCTATATCCCCAGTGGAGTCACCATTCTGTTGACATCCTTTGAGAGGGTGCAACGTCGAGGTGACTCATCAAAAAATAATAATTTAATTTTTAAAAGAATTAAAATAATTTTAAAAAAGGAAAAGGGGTAAAAGGGAGTCACCACCTAATTTTAAGAAAACTAGAAAACCAATTAATTAATTAACTAAACAAAAAATTCTACGAAACCATTAGATTCTAGGTCTTGTTCAAGTTATTCTGAAGGAAATGTGTTAGACATCTTTCAAAATCCACAATTGTGGGTTTCAGGTGGTGGTTTGGTTGTTGTTTTTGGGTTGTTTGAGCCTCGCCGGAAAACAAAAAAAAAGGGGCGGAGAGGGGAAGTTTGGGTCTGGTTGTTTGAGGAAGAAACAAAGGTGAGTCTGGTTGCTTGAAAAGGAGAAAAAAAAACATAAAAATGGAGACAATAGGGTCTTTTGGGTGGTGGACTTGCCGGATTCCGGCGGAACTCCGGTGAGCTTGTCACCGAAAAATTATGAGCATTAAAAGAGATTTCTAAAGAATTAAAAATCTAAAAAATTACCCCTAAAATCTTATCCACCACCTCTCAACTTAATGAGCAAGCTATTCTTTAAATAGGGAAATGAAAACCACCAATAGTACAATACCACTATCTTAAAACCGTGGGTCAAAACCAACCGTTAATAAAATATCTATGTATGAAATCTTATCCATATCAGAATGAATTTCTGGACTGTGCAAAATATCAAAATGAATATTGACAAATGTAACAGATAAAGTGAATGTGAAAAATATGTAACGAACATAACCAATGGCATGCAAAAAATGCAATTTAAAAGAAATGATGATTTAATAAAAAATGAACATGTATATAAATGTATTCAACCGGTTGTGACAAAATAGTATAAACCAAATTAACCGATAAAAATCCTAATACTTTGAGAATAAGGATAATTATCAATAAATTGCATTAAAACTGCAAAACATGTATTTTGAACTATTTAAAATATAAAATACTTAAAAGTATTAACTTTAAAAATATCAGACCAAAATTTGGTGTCAACCCATGAACCAATAAATTTGTTACATTACAATGTTAGAAATCAAATTTGAGAGATCATGATTGGAAATTAAAGAAGGAACTCAATTGATCTATTCATTTTAAATCGTAAATACCTATTGTTGTATTTTAGATGAAGATATCAAACAAGCTTTTCGATTGATAAAACCCAATAAACGAATATTAGAGAATCAAGGAAGAAGTTCAGAACTCGAAGAGTCCATTTTGATAAGAAAATTTAAAATATACTATGTGTTGCAAATAGGTGGATGTCATGGGACCCACCTTTTACTGTAGCAATATTACTTCTCCAAGTAATATTTTCTCTATAAAAGGGTATGCTAGGCAGGATATCAGATATAGAGAAAACAAAAATTTACTTCTATTTTCTACATTTCTTATTCCTTCTCTCTCCTCTTGCAATTTAAGTTTAAAATTTTCTTTATTTTATAACACGTTATCAGTACGAGGCTCTAATTTTCTCCGAATAAGTTTTTATCTCAAAATATGGAAATTCCCCAGACATCAGTTGGATTCAAAATCAATTATGATGATATATGTCTTATAGAAAGTGTCACAACACATACTATTTTAAGAGATAAGAAATATTTTTCTTATTTGTTATAAAAGAAGCTAATGTTAATACAATATGGTAGTACATGATTGATTGAAGGCTCAGGAAAAACTAACTTAGTCCTTGTCGGAGGAACAAATTTAACAATTATGATGATATATGTCTTATAGATAGTGTCACAACACATACTATTTTAAGAGTTAAGAAATATTTTTCTTATTTGTTATGAAAGAAGCTAATGTTAATACAATCTGGTAGTACATGATTGATTGAAGGGTCAGAAAAAGCTAACTTAGTCCTTGTCGGAGGAA
This sequence comes from Solanum chiquidenum, assembly GCA_029582725.1. NCBI lineage: Eukaryota > Viridiplantae > Streptophyta > Magnoliopsida > Solanales > Solanaceae > Solanum > Solanum chiquidenum. Next base: position 15,338 of record JAJOOS010017715.1, on the reverse strand, counting down.
CAAATTTAACAATTGATGAAGCATTATATTGTAGTAAGTCTCAAAGAAACTTATTAAGTTTCAAAGACATTCGTCAAAATGGTTATCATATTGAGACTACAAATGATGAAAAAGGTGAATATCTTTATATTGCTACAATGATGTCGGATAAGAAGTTTATACTCAAAAAATTATCTGCTCTTTCATCTAGCTTATACTACACAAGTATTATCATGGTTGAAACACATTCCATAGTAAACAAAATATTTAATAAATCAAATGATTTTATTATTTGGCATGACCGGTTGGACCATCCTGATTCTAATATGCTACGCAAAATAATTGAGAGTTCACATGGACACTCTTTGAAGAACCAAGAGATTCTTCAATTTAAAGAATTATCTTGTGATGGATGTTATCAAGGAAAATCGATTACTAAACCATCAATAATCAAGGTAGGAATTGAATACCTAGCATTTTTGAAACGTATAGAGGGTGATATATGTGGGAACATTCACCCATCATGTGGATCATTTAAATATTATATTATTTTAGTAGATGTATCTACAAAATGATCACATGTGTGCTTATTATCAACTCACAATGTGACATTTGCGAGATTACTTGCTCAGATAATAAAGTTAAGAGCGTAATTTCTAGATTATACAATTAAGAAAATTCGTCTTGATAATGCTGGTGAATTTACATCCCAAGCTTTTAATGATTATTGTATATCAACTGGATAACAGTTGAACATTCGGTTGCTCATGTTCATTCTCAAAATGGTCTAGCAGAATCATTGATTAAACGTCTTAAATTAATTGGTAGATCAATGCTTATGAGAACAAAACTTCCCATTTCATTATGGAGTCATGCTATTTTGCATACAACAAGTCTTGCGTGGATTAGGCCCACAAGCTATCATAAAGTCTCTCCAATTACAATTGACTTTTGGTCAGGAGCTAAACATTTTTCATCTTAGAATATTTGGATGTGCAGTATATGTTCCAATTGCTCCACCACAACGTACAAAGATGGGTCCCCAAAGAAGGTTGGGGATATATGTTGGGTATGAATGTCCTTCTATTATAAAATATTTGGAACCTATGACTGGAGATTTATTTACGGCAAGATTTGTTGATTATCATTTTGATGAATCAGTATACCCATCATTAGGGGGAGAAAATAAGCAGCTGAAAAAGGAAATAGATTGAAATACATTATCACTATCTCATTTAGATCCTCGTACAAATAAATTTGAACTAGAGGTTCAAAAGATAATCCATTTGTAAAATATTGCAAATCAACTGCTAGATGCATTCACTGACCTCTAGAATTATTAAATCTCATATTCCAACTGCTAGTGCTGTTATTCAAGTTGATGTCCCAATAGGACAATTAATTAACACAAATAAATCAAAATCATACTTAAAACATGGTAAACCAATCAGTTCCAAAGATAAAAATTCTCAAAAAAAAGAAGAAGTTAAGATCAAGATGGTCATAATATGAAAGAACCTGCTCAAGAAGAGTAAGGAGACATAATAATTGATGAAACCTTGAAAGAGGTTCAGGCACCTGAACATAATGAAGAAATCTCAATAAACTATGTCTAATCAAGAAAAATACGGAACCAAAATGATATAGTTGTGAACAATATTTTTTCTTATAATGTTGCTATAGAAATAATGTAACAAAATGAGGATCTTGAACCAAAATTTGTCAAGGAATGTAGACAGAAAAATGATTGGCCAAATGGAAAGAAGCAATTCAAGTTGAATAAGTTTTGCTTAAAAATGCGAAGTTTTCAGACCGATAGTCCGAACACCTGAAGGTATAAATCCAGTGGGATACAAATCGGTCTTTGTGAGAAAACGAAATGAGATAAATGAAGTCGTAATATATAAAGCACGACTTGTGGCACAATTTTTTTTGCAAAGACCTGGCATTGATTATGTGGAGACATATTTTTCTGTTGTGGATGTAATCACTTTCAGGTATCTTATAAATTTAGCAGTTCATGAAAAAATTGGCATGCATCTGATAGATGTCGTTACAGCCTATTTATATGGCTCACTAGACAACGATATTTTTATGAAAATTCCTGAACGATTAAAAATGCCTGAATATATAAAGATTCTTGGAAAATTATTCAATAAAACTTTAAAAATATTTATATGGATTGAAACAATCAGGACACATGTGGTATAATCGCCTTAGTGAATATCTATTTAAAAAAAGGTATAAAAATGACCCAATTTATCCTTGTGTATTTATTAAAAGGCCTGGATCTGGATTTCTCATAATAGATGTAAATGTTGATGACTTGAATATCATTGGAACTCTCAAAGAGCTTTCATAGGCACTAGAATGTTTGAAAAAAGAATTTGAAATGAAAGACCTTGGAAAGATAAAATTTTGTCTTGGTCTACAAATGGAATATTTATTCATCAATCAACATATACTAAAAATATTTTTTTTAAATTTTACATGGATAAAACACATCCATTAAGTACCCCAATGATTGTGAGATCACCTGACATTAATAAAGATCCATATCGACCTCATGAAAATGACAAAGAACTGTGGTTCTGAAATACTATATCTTAGCGAAATTGGTGCATTGATGTACCTTATTAGTAATTCTCGACCATATAAATCTTTTTCTGTAAATTTATTAGCAAGATTTAGTTCTTCCCCAACACGAAGACACTTGAATAGTATTAAACATATATTTAGATACCTTCGAGACCATTAGTATGATACTATTTTATTCAAAAGAATCTGATTCACAATTAATTGTCTATGCATATGCAGGATATTTGTCTGACCCACATCAAGGTCGATCTCAGACAGGTTATTTATTTACATGTGGAGGTACAACTATATCATGGCATTCAACAAAACAAACTATAATTGCTACTTCTTCAAATCATGCAGAGATAATAGTCATCCATGAAGTACGTCGAGAATGTGTGTGGTGGAGATCAATTACTCGACACATCCAGGAAACATGTGACCTTCCCTTAAAGGGAGACATCCCAGCAACATTATATGGAGACAATTTTGCGTGTATAGCTCAACTAAGAGAATGATACATCAAAGGAGATAGAACAAAACACATTTCACCAAAATTCCTTTTTACTCATGATCTACAAAAGAAGGGTGAAACAGATGTTCAACAAGTTCGTTCCAGTGATAATTTAGTAGATATATTCATCAAGGCATTACCAACGTCAATCTTTGAGAAGCTGATATATAGGATTGGAATGTGTTATCTTCGACATATTAAGTGTCGTCATCATCATGGGGAGTAAATACGCATTGCACTCTTATTTCCTTAACCAAAGTTTTATCCTACTGGATTTTTAGTAAGGTTTTTAATGAGGCAGCAAATAATGCCTATTATAAATAATTATATATAATTATTTTTTTTTACATAAACATCTAAGGGAAAGTGTTGTAAATAGGTGGATGTCATGAAACCCACCTTTTATAGTAGCAACATTACTTCTCCAACTAATATTTTCCCTATAAAAAGATATGCAATGCAAAATATCAAATATAGAGAAAACAAAAATTGACTTCTACTTTCTACTTTACTTATTCTCTCTCTCCTCTTGCAATTTAAGTTTAACATTTTCTTTATTTTATAACACTATGCATGATTTATGGAATTCTTTCCATTTAAAAATTTAATTTTATGCGTTAATTGTCAGACGTATTTATATAATTGATTAAAAAATCGTGAATTATACCATTACTAAATTTGGTATCTAATCAAATCGTGGCTACTATTTATAACTAAACAAACATTAGGTAAGAAACCTCATTATTTATCTAGTATTAATTATTTATAAAATTTTCACTTTAAGAAAAAATTTCAGTTTCCTTGCCTTCTTTACCTTTTCTTTTCTAAAAATAAAATAAAATATAAATCCAATAATTTCTTCTCACTAACTATGTAAGAAGTAAAATATTGAACTTCAAATACAATACAAGGTGTTGAAATGGATTCTAAAATAACACGCAAAATCACAAAAAGAATGTATATTACTTCCTCGATTCACTTTTATTTGTCATAATTTGACTTGACACATCCATTAATAAAATAATTATTGATATAAGTATTTTACCAAACTATTCTCAATTAAATGATGTCTTGGAAAATGATTTGAAAAATAAATATTTAATGCTGAGAGTAAAACATGAAAAAAAGTTAGTCTTTTCTTGATATAGCAAAACTATAAGTAAAAATGAAAATTTATTTTGTGACAAGTAAAAATAAACGTAGGGAATATATTCCTTCAAATTTCAAGCTAAATAGCAAAACGTGCAATTGATCCTTTTGTCACCTTTTCAACACTATCAAATATTCCCTCCCCCAAAATTATTCTTTTAACCCACTGGTAAAGTGGAGAATAAATAAATAAAATTTAAAAAAGTGGAGAATAAATAAAAGAGACTCCAACCTTTACAAAGTATTTCTATGAAATCGAATCCGACAGCAGCTTAATCCCCAAGCAACCACCTCCCCTATTTCCTATAAAAACATTGAATACTTTATCCGATTTAATTTGTTTGTCTGATTTAAATTTTAAATTTTTTTGAATCATATATTTCTTTTGTCTTCTTTATTTGTCCAGTTTTAACTTTTATTTATCCCTTTTTATTGTCATTTTTTACAATAAAAAAGGTAATATTTTTTGTACCTATTATATCCTTAATTTATTTACAGAGTTAATGTTCTCAAAAAAAGGTAGAACCTCTTTAATAAGTAAATTGAGTTTGGAATTCTATCAATTAAAAGGTAGAAATGGTAAATTTATTATGTCAATTATTATTTTCTTAATAGGTGTTTCAAGTAAAAAATGAATAAGTAAATAGGGACAGAGGGAGTACATGATTTTAAACTAAAAATATATAAAGTTATGTTTTATTTTTGTAATTTAAATATAAAATGTAAAAATTAAAAATTAAAAAATTATGAAGAAAATAAAGTAAAATAAGTAAATTAAAAGAGAGGGAATATTAAAGTCAAAGAGAGCACAAACAAAAAGGGAAGATGGACATTCAGCATCCGCTAGCTGTCCTCCTTTCATTTTTCCAATTTTTGGATCTACTCCCTCCTTTTTATTTTACTTTAGTCGTTGTAATAAAAATAATTCTTTTACGTGTTTATTTTATTCCTTTGATTTATTTTTACTTATTCATTATATTAAAATTAATTATTTAATAATATTTGTTCAATTTAAAAAATCAAAAGATAATTCACCTTTTATATCTATTTTACCCTTGATAATAAATACTATTCAATATCTAATACATTTCTCAAAGCATTAAATTTAGAAAAATATATTTAAATACACAATTTATTTTACCATATTCTCTAAAATTTTCTATCATTTGAAAAAAGTTACAAAAATCCATACTCTCTCATATTCTAGGATACATCACTTTACGCGATATATAGGTGGGATATATCACTTACACGATATATCGGAACGTATGTGATGTATTGAGACGTTGAGTGATATATCAAAAATCGAAACGTGATGTATCAGAACATTGAGGGATGTATTCGAAATCGGGACGCGATGTATCAGGACGTTTTGGAATGTATCTAAATTCCGCCAAATTTTAAGGAATTTTTGTAATTTGAAAAAGAGTAGGGATATTATGTAATTAGCTCTTAACACTATGAGATTTGTGTAAATTTCCCTAAAATTTAATATATTCAAAGGGGAATGTAGTAATACTATTCCATTTGTCTAACAATAGTTGTCCACTATTAACTTAACACACATCTTAAAAAATAATATAATAGGGTAATATTACTACATTACTCTTTGAATATATTAAATTTAATGTTTTGAGAAATGTATTAGATATTGAATAGTATTCAATAGCAAAGATAAAATAGTAACAAAAGAGTAAATTATCTCTTAATTTTCCAAAACTAAATAAGTATTGTCAGAGAACTATTTTGAGTTCTCCCTCGTTGTTGTCACGCCCCGAGTCTATACCCTAGACGTGGCAAGCACTCGAGAACCATTTCTGGTCCCCAAGTGAACCCTTGGCCTGAGTGACTACTCAACGGAAGAATTAACTCAAGAAATAAAGAGCTTTAAATGCAGAGTTTAACTCATTTATCTCAAATAGACTCAAGTCAAATGTCTGAAAGTACTCAATATTATAAATATAATAGTTTGCGAAAAATTAATCTCGAAATAAAAGGGAAATACTGAGAGACTCCTCAATTCTAACTATCTATGAAGCCTCTAGTACTAGGATAGATCTCGGGACAAGACTCACGACAAATCAATAATAACTGGAAAATAAATGTGAAATCTTTCGAAATGCAAGGAGGCTCACCAAAGCTACCTAAAGCGCAAAATGATCTCAACAAAACGCATGTTGATGATCCTGAACACTTGTATCTGCATCATAAAAAGATGCAGGTCAAATAACATCGGTAAATTGAATGTACGAGTATGTAATATAGCCGAAGCGAAACAAACTGAAAGAAAGGACCGCAATAGAAAAATATATAATCAAGTAGAATGTAAAAAAATAAAGGAGTTAAATCATTTAAGGCTTTACAAAACTTACTCGTCTCTAAACTCAACTTAATAAATGATATATTAAAATACACTTTAACTCTATTGGGAGATTCTCTAACCGACAACCATCACTATGAGCTACGTGATGATACAACGTCTTGCCCACTCCGCCAAAACTGTCTTATACCGTGTCGGAGTATAGAACCTCTCAACTAAGTGAACCCACTAAGCTATAAAAATTCATCTAAAAATTATGATCATGTACCAATGAGAATAACTTACAAAAGTATTAGCTTTCTTCCACCCAAATATCCGAATTTGAATCATGCACCTTGTTCTTCACATGAGTCCTCTTGAAAGCCTCTGGTTCAAGAGGAGTACGCCTGTATTCTTTTTCCTATAAATAAAATTAAAATTTTGGATAATATTAATCAAATTATATTTAATCAACTAATTATTTATTTGAAAGTTTGAATTAGAACTTATCATCTTTCTTGTAATTGTTCCAACATTTTTTGCACTTTTGGCGTGCAACGACCCACCCTTAAGATTGCTTCTAACTTTTTTGGCCTGTTTGGACATCGCCTTGAATTCATTCGTGTTTCAATACCGAACAATTCCTCAAAAACATGAGGCAACAACAAAGTCAGAGGTTTATCATTATCCTGAGCTTTCCTTAGCTAGCTAGACAGTCTTACAAATGTCTTCCTCTCAAATGTGATCGCAATAATCATATTGTACCTCGGCTTCCAAGTACACATAGTCTGAAAAAAATGAATAACGATAGATAATTAATAAAGTAAAGTATACTAAAACTATTAAACTTAACTAAAAGTATATATAACTAAACATTATGTGATATTGTCACACCCCGAAGTTACCTCCAGGGCGTAAACACGGGACCTAGGACCACGAGTGACCCCAAGCTAACCCTGTTGGCATATCATAAGCATACTTAAACATAAACTAAAACAGAAAATACTATACGGAAGCTTAAAACATGAGATCAACTGAAATAATGGGAAATACCTATTACTATCTGAATAAATAACTGTAAGTTTAATGACAACTAAAAGATCAAACTCCAAAGCTAAAACTGAAACTAATTATGTCTGAAATAAAACCTCTAACTGACTAGAGATGTTGGGACATGCCTTAGCTAAATCTAGCAAAACTGAAATTAAAGACTGAAAGTCGAAAGATAATCATTCCAATCGTCCTCGAAGAATGAGGACTCACCACTGATGCTGCTGAACTGGATCCCGATCTATGTGTGATCTAAATGCTGAGGACATGAACCTACATCACGAGAAGATGTAGCGCAGAGTATGCATCAGTACTTGAAAGGTACTGAGCATGCATGATAGAATAAAGCTGAATAAAACATATAACTGAACAAAGCGATAAAGCAATGATATAATCTTAACATGATAAATATGATAAACATGCTGAATATGAACTAACTGAGTGTAGTGATCAAGTTTAGAATGTATAGAAGTTGAAGACTGAACTGTAACTGATAGCCTGGTCAATACACTAGAATCTGTCTGTGGGAGATATTAATAACCGACATAAAACCACATGAGCTAAATGTGGTGTCCGATGTATACGCCCCATCGAGAGGACCCAATATACCTTGCCAAGGGAATAGAGGCATGACTAGCGTGATCACTAAGTATAATGCCCACAAAGGGGACTTACCTAAGGGGGCACGTAGTTTTGGGACTGTGAGGGTGACTGACGCTAGTCCAACTCGGTATTAAGCCTACTTCCAATAGAATGTATAAAATACAAAATAACTGAAATAACTGGATAGCTCAAGATTCTGACATACTAACTGAAAATGCAAAATTAAGTACTGATAATGAAACATTTGTAAACGGATGCATGTATATCTGAATAAACTGACCTAGCAAGTGTATTCATGAACTAAACAAATCTACATAACTAGGGTTCTGAATTTCATGCAAGATTTTAGCAACATGGTCACGAAAACGTAATATTCTGATTAGGATTAATCTAACAGCTAAATCACAGCAATAATATGAAGTCCTAGAAACCCTAGGTATGAACATAATTAAGGAAATCAAAGAATCTGACTGAAATCTAGGGACCTAATGGGTGAAAGGAACCCACTAGTGAAATCCCACATACCTGGTGATGAATTTTACGGAGAAATCTTTTGATTTCGGGGCTGGAACAGACGAAACCTTGTTGCGTTCTTGGACTAGGGCTGCTCGACTGCTTTCTCCTCTTTTCATTCTAATTGGGTGAATTTTGGAGAATGAATTGACTAGGGTAGGTTCTAATTTAGTTGTTAGGCTACAACTGACCAAAACTACGTAGTTTAGGGGTTAAACGGTGTAGTTTAGGGGTCCAACACATAGGGAAAAGACCAAACAACCCTTGACTGAAAAGCTGTCGGGGGTCACCGAAGGCTAAACCGACGGACCGTGGACAGACCGATGGTCCGTCCTGGAAGGCGTCGACGGGGGTTCAGAGAAGGGGTTTATGGGGTCCCGATCCATAGACCAGGACCACGGCCCGTGGTCTGACCTACAGTCCGTGGGTCTAGCCGTGGGTCGACCCTAAGATGATTTTCTGGACTCTTTTCTGGGAAGGGTTGCAGGTGGCCATCCACGGACCCCACCTATGGTCTATGGGTCACCCTACGATCCGTGGGTGGTGGTCGTCATTGGCACCTGCAACTTCTGAAATCTGCATTTTGATCTGTCTAGGATACGGGGTGTTACAGATATATACTGTTTGGAATCTCTCTACAAGAGTGATAGGCCTGCGTAAAAAGCCTCCAAACACTCTTTTGTAGAGCTTGGCAACATCCTTTGAAGGATGCCACCTGCAAGACACATAATAAACGTGATATTTCATGAATAATATATTAATGTATAAGAAATAAATAAAACAAAGAAACTAATAGATAACAAAACAAACTTACAATGATCTATCCGGCTCAAGCATGACTCAACCAATATTTTCCTTCTGTCCATGTGTTAAGAGGAAGAGTCTCATTAGGTGTTGTAGCAGGTGAAGGTGAATGTGATACTCTAGGATGCACATAATATTGAGTCAATAGAGGAGTAACACTCATAGCATTTGACTCAATACTATAATCTCTAATCTTCATGGCAGATAGATGAGGAGATGTACATGTGGAAATGGAGATGTAGATGGATATAGAGATGGAGTACCAGTCGATATCCTATTTATCGATAAGGATCGTGCTCGACGATAAGGCTCTGTAGTTAGGACATCGTAACATCGTGGATGCAAGGATTATAAAGTAGAGGAAGCACCATGTGGTCGATGGTACTGAGGATAATATGCGGGATCCGCAGTCCCAAGTGGAACAACAAATAAATGAGTATCAGTATTGTGATGCTACGACGTAGAAGAAATAAATCTTGGAATATCCTCAACAACTATAGGCCTTCTAGACTTCTCTTTTAGCCTTACTAGGCTGGCTAACCCTAAGATGATCACGAAATCTATCACCGTCACCACCCAATGACATTTGTATGCTAATTCACATTGATAATATATAAAAATCATAAATTAAATATAATTAGTATTAGCAAAATAAATTAACTTACATACTAGCTATAGTCTATCATTCTATCACTCTTTCGCCTTGCTTGTTTCATTTCTATCATTTTTCTATTCTTCCTCCTCAGTTGTTTCATTTTCATCGTCCCAAAATATGCTCTGTTTGATCCAATTATGTTCAACACCATATCCAGGAAGTCTAAAAGGTGAAGCTTCTGTAACTTTAGGCAATTGAGAAACTCTCTCATAAATTTGATGCCCTATGAGTAATGGAAGTTGGAGGTCATTTTCAATCTTATTTTTCCTGAATGCATTTTTCATCTTTCTAAACTCATGGTCCATTGGCAAGAATTGATGCTGACAATCAAATCATGTATTTTTTTCTGTCATGCTTTAAAGTGAATGTCTTACTATTTTCCATGCATTGATGACAAACTAGCTTCTCAGCTATCATCCAACCAGACAACATTTTGTATGCAGAAAAATCATTAATAGTCCACATTAAAGAAGCACGCATAAATAAATTATGCTTAGTTGATACGGAAAAGGGCCAAAAGTACCCTTGAATTATCTTAAAAAGTTTAAATATACCCCTCATTCACTAGAAATTTAAGCATTTGAATTGGTATTAGCCTTGAAATTGTTGAATAATAAGTTATGGAAAAGAAGAAAAAAGGCTATTAAGTTTAAGCGAGGAAGATAGATGTATCTTTAAATTGGGTTTGGGTCATGAGTTGTGGAAATGGATCGGGACGGGTAATGAAAAATTTGATGGGTTGGAGATTTAAGTTTATCCAATAGAAAGATGTCATGTAATAAATTATTATAATTATAATAATTAAAAATGGATGTTAGTTTTAAGGGTAAAAGTAGGTCAAAAAGATAGATTGAAGGGTATTTTTAGTCAAATAGATAAATGAGGGATATATTTAAACCTTTTCGGATAGTCTAAGGATATTTTTGGCCCTTTTCTGTAGTCGATGTATCATAAGTCACTACGCATTCAAAACATAATTGTTTTAACTCATCTATCAATGATTGTATATAGACAACAATCAAACATTTTAAATTACGGGGACCTGAAATAACACAACTTAAAGATGCAGGGACTTGTTATGCACATTTCAGGTGAAAGATTACACGGTGTAAAAAAAAACAAGCGAGCAAGAATAAGGTGAGACAACATTAGAGAATAGTCTGAAGTCATTTGTACACAATCTCAATCTAATATTTCTTGGTTCACTAGCAAAATCAGAATATACGTTATCAAAATGCTTTCATGCTTCTTCATCAGATGGATGAGACAAGACACCCCACGACCTTCTATATTCATGATGTCATCTCATATGTGGAGCAGACTTCATCGATGCGTACTTCTTTAGCATAGGAATAAGAGGTAAATAATGCATCGTCTTAACTGGACCATCTTTCTAGCAGAAGTCCTCTTATAACGAGCATGTCCACAAAATTTACAATTTTTCTAATTCACTATCAGTTTTGTAGAACAACATGCAACCATTAGCACAACAATGAATTCTATCATACGACAATCCTAACTTGAAAAAAAAACTCTTTGCCTGATAGAAGTTCTTAGGTATGTTAAACTCCGAATTAATTAATTCATCTAAAAGATAAACTATTGAGTTCATAGCCGCATTATGAACACTCGATTAAATATTCATTTATCTAACTGCAACTGACAAGGTAGAATGTGGACTCCCTTCACATACTGGACAACTAGCATCTTCTAATTGTTTGTAGAATCATCATGCTTATGCATTAGGAGCTTCATCAAAATATTGTTCGTGTTCCATCTCACCTTGAACTCCGAAAGCATGATTGACCATTTTATGAACTCTATCATGTTGAACCCTATCATGTGCAACCCTATCACGTTCAACCCTAATTTGTCCATGTGGTGCAAGCATATTATAATCATCCACGGGCATCGAATTATAAAACATACCATTCAATCCATCTATTTCTCATGATCAACTCATACAAAATATCTAAGTTTAAATCTATTACGGTACAAATAAACCATAGTTGTATCTAGATTATAAAATTTCAAGCACCTACATGCACTATAACGACACCTAACCAATCCATTATTCTTAAGAATATTAAGTGTCAGTGCATGTTTAATGGAACCTCTAACACCGTCAATAAACTCAGGTTTCAAACCATCATCAGTTTCATAATGCATGTTATACATCCACAAACGATGACCCATCTACAAAAGTATTGATATTTAATTAAAATTAAATTTAATTAACTAGATTAAACTAATTTGTATTGTTAATAAACAATTATAATTGCTTATATATATTTAACTAATTTATATACCCAAGTTCATAGATACAACATTTCAAGATTTCCAAAGTTCAAGCTTAATTAGTTCAAAGACTACATTTTATCAAGATTTCTAAAATTCACAACCTTTAAGTTCATAAATTCTACAATTCAATATTTCAAAAGTTCACAACCTAAAGTTCATATATAAATCCTACAATAATTCAAAATTTATAAAGTTTAAGTTTAATTAGTTCAAAAAGAGTACAATTCATCCACATTATATACTAAAGTTCACAACCTAATAAGTTCATAAATTCTACAATTCAAGATTTCTAAAGTTCACAATTAAAAAATCTTCAAGTATCTAAAGTTCAATTAAGTTCATGACAACATGAAGTTCTATGTTCTAATTGATTAGTTATAAAGTCTAAAGTTCAAAATTTATACAAACAAAAAAGAATTCTAAGTTCAACTTCAAAAATCCTAAAATTCAAGTTCATGACATTGAATATCTAATTTCTAATTTGTTCTAAACTTCAAAAATCATACAGTTCAATATTTTTCTAAATTCAACTTTCGAACATCCTTATTCAAGTATCTAAGTTCAAAAATTCAACTAGTTCTAACTTCCAACTTCTAATTACTTCTTAGTTCTAACGTCTAACTTCAAAATTACTTCAATTCCAACTCCAAAATACCCAATTCATAATCGAACAAAAACAAAAGCCTCAATTCAAACTAAAGCCCTAAATTCAAAATTATAATTTCAGTCACTAATTCACAATCAAATATATAAACTAACTGTGTTAATAATATAAGTTCAACAAACTAAATAGAATAAACTAACTAAAAAATTAAAACTCAAATTAAAAAAAATTAACGTAAACACAAAAACCCTAACCTTAATTTGACGTGAAAGAGGCTAGGGCTGAGCGGCAGCAGGTTGGTGAGGCAGGGAGGGCAGCGACGATGGCGTGAGCAAGGGAGGTAGTGATGGTTGAGTTGGGTATCTTTAGAAAGAAGAAGAGAGAAGAAGAAAGGGGAAAATGAATAGAAATTCCAATTTGATCTTCAGATATTTAGTAAAACTGACGGACTGCATCACTTAGTCAATCACTTTTTTGATAAAAAAAATACTTGAATCACAATTATCGGTGCAAAAGTTGCTGGTGCAGTGGTTCACGAGTGGGGTTTATAGGCAGTACTTGGGTCTATGGCTCGTGGAAACTGATCGTGATTGGTACCTTAGAAATCCAGAAAATGTCAAGTCTCTGACAACTTTATATGAGTCACCAATACGACTTATGGTTGGTTACATGAGCCGTAGTTGGGTCTCGTGGATGCATCCTCAGAAAGTTGGTCATTTTGAGAGATTGGAGTCTACGAGGGAGTTGTACGGTTCGTCAAATAGACTACGAGTCATATAGGTTGGTTTGTGGTTCTTCATCGAAGAGTTGGATTTTCAGTGGTTTGGTGCCCAAATTTAGAGTTCGCAGTTGACGATTGAGTTTTCCTAAAAGTTTCACCTATGAAAGGTGACATGAGGTTTTCCAAGAAAGGAAACCTTAGCCCAAGATATATTGATCCGTACAAAATCATTCAACGGATAGGTCAAGTGGCATACGATCGGGAGTTACCTTCTGAATTGGAGGTAGTACATCCCATTTTTCATTTATCAATGTTGTGGAAGTGCATGAGAGATCCCTTATGTATTTTTCCTATAGAGGATGTACAAACCACAAATGAATTATCTTCTGAAGAAATATCGATTGCTATTCTGGATTGTCCAGTTTAAAAACTTAGAACTAAGGAAGTGGCCTCAGTTAGGCTGCTGTTGAGGAATAATAATATTGAGAAGATGACACGAAAAGTCGAGAAAGAAATGAGATCGATTTACCCGATCTTTATAAAATCTAAAAGTTCTCTTGAAAACTCCTATGGCCCTTGTTGAGTGTGCATCAATTGTGTAATTATATCGCCCATCGAGGGCAATGTACACACATGAATCAAGTCGGAACACTTTTTTTTTAGATTTATAAATCCTTCAACTAAGTATGTTATTGTATAAATCCTTCGAATTATTTCATATAAATTTTCCCATCATCCTAGAATAAAAGTGTTTTTCCATTTAAACCAATATTTTTCCCTTCTTCCTATGTGTGGGACATGGATCTAGATTTTCCATTATCAACCCTTCCCAATGGTCATGGGATCATACGTCATTCAGACCGAAAATCCAACAGTATACATATAAAATGAGATAGAATATATTAATTGTATCGCAATAAAAGTGTTTTTCCATTTAAACCAATATTTCTCCCTTCTTCCTATGTGTGGGACATAGATCTAGATTTTCCATTATCAACCCTTCCCAATGGTCATGGGATCATACGTCATTCAGACCGAAAATCCAACAGTATACATATAAAATGAGATAGAATATATTAATTGTATCGCAATAAAAGTGTTTTTCCATTTAAACCAATATTTCTCCCTTCTTCCTATGTGTGGGACATAGATCTAGATTTTCCATTATCAACCCTTCCCAATGGTCATGGGATCATACGTCATTCAGACCGAAAATCCAACAGTATACATATAAAATGAGATAGAATATATTAATTGTATCGCAATAAAAGTGTTTTTCCATTTAAACCAATATTTCTCCCTTCTTCCTATGTGTGGGACATAGATCTAGATTTTCCATTATCAACCCTTCCCAATGGTCATGGGATCATACGTCATTCAGACCGAAAATCCAACAGTATACATATAAAATGAGATAGAATATATTAATTGTATCGCAATAAAAGTGTTTTTCCATTTAAACCAATATTTCTCCCTTCTTCCTATGTGTGGGACATAGATCTAGATTTTCCATTATCAACCCTTCCCAATGGTCATGGGATCATACGTCATTCAGACCGAAAATCCAAC
>JAJOOS010017714.1:0-43548 GCA_029582725.1 Solanum chiquidenum | reverse complement strand
TATATATATATATATATATATATATATATATATATATATATATTTAAGAGCTTTGTACTTGCAGAACAAGGGGTTGTGTCATGTGATGTTTTGATGTTCAGTTAATTTGACGCAACATCAGTGCTTGATTTTTCTTCTTTGGAATTTTAAAGAATTCCCAACAATGTTCGTGATCAAGTATTTTCAGTAAGATTTCCAACGATTCTACGCAGAATTTGTATCACTGTTAGTTCACATATTCTTGCAGAATTATGTATCTCAATACTTTTGCATTAAAGATAACTAAATTGCTTATAGAAGATTGATAACTAGACAAATGATGACCATATCTAGATCCACATTATGATGTATTATCAGATAGATGCTGGCAATTTGTGCCATTTGGCAATCCTTCACAAAGTAAGAGTAAGGTTGCGTCCCTCTACCTTTCTTCACTTAAGTTTCGAGTTTTCGTCCAAATATATACATTTACCTCTCTCAGAAACAAGAAATCCCAACATGCAAGGGATTAAAGTTTACATTGAATTTCAGGATCATCTGTACAGTAAACTCTTATTCCATCATGTAATTACAGGATATGAGTTTACAGTTATAAAGCCATTAAAGCTGAAGAAAGTATAGAGTTTATACAGCAAACAATATATGATTGGCCACCTTCGCGCCAATCTTACTTTTCAATATGCACAAGAAAGCATGGGAAATAAACCAGAGTTCAGAAAAGCGTTTGCATCTTCTACTGAGCTTCTTCTATATATGTCCAAGCCAGTTCCTGACAGAATGGTGAAATTCTAAGCAGAGAAACTAAGAAACTGGAAAAATTAAGGAACACTTGAAGAATAGGCACGGAGTTCAAGAAATAAATGAAGACTGTTGAGGCTTGTGATCATAAACATGTCATGATATTTGTGTGGCTATAACATCAAGGATAAAATGGAAGTTCGACTTAAATTGTTTCTAAGTTTAGAAAGTTGTTATTGGAACAGACTAAAAAAAAATGTTGCCACATAAACTGGAATTGGGAGGGGGGGGAATCAGACAATCAGCATACACTCATGACTCATTCCCTTCACTCTCGTAAGAAAATGGATCTTGGACCTAACTCAACCCCAAAAAGCTAGCTCAAGAGGTGAGGATTTCCCAAATCAAATTAAAGAGACCACGCATTCCTTAAAGGGCCGCGATGTGGGACTCTTTCAGAACTCTAAAAACCAAAGGAAGGGGGGAGGAGACAAATAAATAAACTTGTACATTGAAAGAAATAAAGAATTTACCTCAAGAGTTTCACAGATGTTGTTGCTTCTTTGTCATTTTAACAATTGTTTCCCACTTGGAATCACTAGGTAGTGGCTTAGAAGACTGGTTATTAGGATTTAGTCCTGTCCCGATATAACCCCGTGAAGATGCATTCTTTGTGGATAAAGAAGGCAAAGTGCGGCAAAGCCAGGAATCTGATGGAGATTTCGGTAAAGGTGGTGGAGCAAGAAACTCTGGGTGCACTTTGCATGAGTTCTCTAACTTTTCTCTTCTCGGAATTGGCTTTCTGTTTTTTTCTACGCCATCACTGTCAGACTTTTCTAAGGTCATTGCATCTTGGTAACAATCTTGAGCTTGACCGGTAGATGTCCGTGTTTTCATCTCCCTTCCATTGTTCAGTTTTTCCGCTGAACATGGTGGATTGAAGTCAGCTTTCCTTTGAAGATATGGCTTTAATGAAGTCTCAGACGAATAAAGTGAAGAATCTACAAATGGTTTTTGTTTTATCATCTGTTCAAGTATCTCAACATCCTCATGTTGCAACTTAGATGGTTTTTTATCTAGAGAACATGATATCTTAACTGACGAATCCGTTTTATGCACAATATCTATGTACAGAGTTTTCTCTACAGCAGGAGTTAAAACATCTACTTCCCTGCTATTGTTCTGATCAGACAAGCACTTGAGCTCGGGATTATTTTCTTCCGCGTTCGTGGCAAGCACTGTCATATTATTGTAAGGTTCATTGGCATAAGTTGAATAGGTCCTGCCCTTAACATCGTTCTTATCCTCGTGTAGCTGAGTTGTTATGGATCCAACGACAGACTTTTGCTCACTTACATCAGATGTTGACCGCTGTAAAAGATAACAAGAATTATGATTATAGTTTAGTCAAAGTAAATCTAGGCAAGAGAGTTAGCACAACGTGAGTGGATCCAGCAAAGAAATGAGTGCCAGGAAGAGAAGAATGGAAGTTCATACCTCATTTTCTGTTCCGCTAAAAGAAGTAGTAGAAAAGGATCCAGTTTGTGTTCTACTGACAGGAGAGACGGGTATTCGAGGTCTAGCACTCATTGCAGGTACAGGATTTAGAAGACGAAAAGAACTTTTCAAGCAAAAATGAGGCAACAATCCACAAATATTAGTAGATAAATTTCCACTTTCATAACAGTCAGCATCACTTTCTTCTTCTTCTTCTTTATAATCACGAGCTTGGGAATGATAAAGTGTAAAACTAGGTCCGTAGCGCAACTGAGGCTGTCTATCCCCATTTATTATATTCTTCGTCTGTCTTCGTTGATCCTCGACAGGTGGTTGCTTCTTGCGGACATAGTAAGGTGTTTCTGAAGTCTTGTCTGAAGTCATTGCCTTAGCTGCTGGCAGAAATCGACCCATCATGAAATCCTTAGTCTGCGGATTTGTTGAAGAAGTTCGAGACTGTTTTGCATTCGGCTCATCAAATTCACTTAAGCCACTTACACTACAATTTAGGAAGGATGATCCAGTTCTTGAAAGTGTATCCAGGGCATCCAAATAGGCATCATCATCATCCTCCGATTCGATCCTTTCCTTATCGTGCATCATCTCTTTTGAACCGTCAAAACTCTCAAACTTCTTTACATTTTCATCTGAAGAAGTGCAACTCAGCATGGTATTTTGAAATTTTCCTGTTTGATCGAAATCCTGGTGATCTCTTAACTTCCACCCAGGTGGAAGCTTTGGTGCGGTAGGAGGTTTTTCCGTGAAATGAGTTTGTGGTCTGCTCTCATCCTTTGGCCTTCCGGGGGTCTGTTCCCAGAGGAAAGGAATAGTTCCTGGCTTTACCACTAAGCCTGAGCTCAGTTCTGATTTGTAATGAGGAGGATGTGTCATAGTGGGAAAGGAATTGTCAAATTTCTTTTTCTCATCTCTCTGGGAAATCATTGCCGGAGAGATTCGTCTCACTGACAAAAGAGGTTGATTAAACTTCAATTGCTTGCCCTCCATGAGATGATTTGGCACCGCCTTATTTCTGCACACTCAACAATCAAATTGTGAATATTTCTTCAATGTATCACAACAACAAAACGATAACGTAACAGGGGCCAGCTGATCGATGATGTTACACCAGTGCTTTCATTTTTAACTATAACAACAAACTAACATCTATTAAGTCCTTATAGAAATGATGTTGTGTGTACTCTAAGCTTAGATTGATTCTATGTAAATAGAGATGGATTTAAAAAAACGAAACCACTTTCACTTTCCATAACAAAATGAAAGAAAGTCACCTATTCCTGAAAGCGACCTCTCGGCCCCTACTTGCTTATTCGCAATTACTATCAACAAATATCAGAAACATTTTTCTGGAGAACTCCATGGGGAAACCTTGAGTAAATAGTTCAAAGTAAAATACACTTTTAGATCGATAAGAGTGTCTTAAACTATGTTGCTGAAGACACTCTTCAAATATACCGGAAAGTGTGTCTCGGATCCTCTAAAAGTAATTCATTTTTGGAGGATTTGATAAGGGTACGGCAGAAGAGTCCAAGCAACATACGTCGGTCATCAGAACGATTCCATTGGCCAATAACAATTAGATTGAAGAGGAAAGGAGGTGAAGAGAAACATACATTTTACAAGCCTAACTATAAATCTTGAGGACATCATTCATTCATAAATGCGATTAAGACACTTCTCATATTCAGACTATCAAGATCGACTTGATGGTGGGATCCAAGTAGATAAATCTTTTACAGTAAACTCCACCCCGCCAAACCTCCTACCTGATAGTTTTACTCGAACTTCCAACCAAGGTGCTCCCAGAAGCGGAGCTAGGATTTTGAGTTCATGAGTTCTAGACTCTAGAAAAGGCACCTTACTATGTTTTCAATAAACTATTTATGCATATTAAGTAGATTTTTAAACACAAATACAAGGTATAGACAAAACTACTGAGTTCTACATGACTTGTAGCCCGAGTTCCGAATTACTTAGAGTCAACTATATGACTCCATTTATGTCCAATTCATTTCAAAACAAAATACTTTTGGCTTTTCTTTAACATTATCATATAACTACATTGACATTACAAATCTTTAACCAGAAACAAGTAAAGAGACTACATAATTTTCATTTGCAAAATCAAGAAACTTAATTTGGATAGCCATTTAGAATCTAAACTTTTAACAACCATATATTTTCCTTCAAATAACAGGCCAACTTCTCCAAACTCCATAATCTCTATTTCCTAGCACAACATAACTCACAAAAGAAAATTTTGAGCTTTTGCAAAAATTAGTTTTGCTTTTTAAAAAAAAGTGTTTGTTTCAACTGTTTTTTGAAGGGGAAACAAAAAGTTACTATCTTTTTCAAGATTTCACACTCAGGTTTTTAAAATCTTCCAAAAAGAGGTAGTAATTTTTTTTTCCCAAAAAAAAAAGAAGTTCAAATCAACACTTTATAGAAAAACCCAACAAATGTTCCTACAAACTTTGTTGTAACTTTTCCTTTAATAGCTTGATTATTAAGAAGATTGAAACTTGAAGAATTTTTGAAATTCAACTAAAAAATTACCTTTTTATTTTCAAATTCTTTTTTTTTTTTGTAAAATCTTTCTTTAAGAGGATAGTACTAACCTCTTTTTCCAAAAAAAAAACTTTCTGGAAAGGAAAAAAAATAATCTTACAAACTTTGTTGGAAAGATTGAAACTTGAAGAATTCTTGAAATTCAGCTACATAAGCCCAGAAAAAAAAAAATCCAATGGAGCAGTAATAAGCATATAAATCCAGCAGAATTCTAAAAATTCTAAAAAAAAAAACAGAGAAAAACAACACATGCAATAACATAAATAAAAATTAAAACTGAGTAAAAAACACAGTGTACCTTTAGAAAATAGATGATCTTGACTTGAAATAATTCTTTTCCTTGGCTGAATGATTGAATTTAAGTGTTTAAAATAACTATAATAAAAAACAATTTCAGAAAAAAAAAGTGAGAAATGAGATAAGAGAGAGAAACAGAAAGATTAGTTAAAGAATAAAGTTTTTTTGGATTCTCCAATTGAACAAGTTTTGAGCTTTGCTTCAATGAAAAAAATCCAATTTGCCTTTTTTAATAAAATAAAATAAAATAATAAAGTCTTGTAGTTAGTTAAGAAGAATCAATACGTTTCTTTTGACTAGCGTTTACTTCAGTTACTATGCATTTCAATTTGCCTCGTGATTAATAGGCCTAAATCATGTGATAACATTTATTTGACCGAAAATATCTAAATTTACTATGATAATAATAATAATATACTCATATTATTTAAGTTGAATATATTTGAGAAATAACATTTTTATTTTTACAACGTAAGAGGTAGGAATAAGGTAAATATTTTTTAAATTATGAGTAAAAAGTTTACAAGAAGAAAAATATTAACGATAAAATATTTCAAAGTTATTCAATTTTGTCCTCATGTTATATATTTTTTGTCCATTTCTACTCTTTTAATTATAAAATTATCTCGTATTTATTTTTGTCATTAGCAAAATTCCAACATGAAACGGAAAACTTTAATTAAGTGTCTTCATTTGAGGGGGGGGGGGGGGGGAATTAGTTTACCCTTATCAACTTTATGGACTCAATTATATAATATAATTTTTCAACGGAGTGTTAAATTTAACTGTTTTCATGTTAGAAAAAAGATAGCATTTAAATATTAGTAACAATAATTTAAAGGATGTTGAATTTTATTTTATTTTAAATTACAAAATCTTTTTCTTTATTTAAAGAGTGTGGGGATGGGAGGAGAAGGGCCCTCATCCTCACAAAAGTCATCCTAGCTAGTCATTTTATATTTTTGTGACTCACCAACTTGTCCATTTAATCATTTGATGTATTACTAATATTAATCATAAATATGTTATTCTTGAGTTTTTAGACACTTCATCATTCTACATGATTTTGTGTAATAACTACACTTTTTGCCAAATAAAAAGGTCATCTTTTAATCCACAAACCGCTTTATAATAATTATTGACATTTTATTATAATAATAATTTGATTTTAAAAAAAAAATCTTATGTTATATATTATGTTTTGGGAAAAATGACAAAAATATTCCCCAATTATCATAAATGGTATGCAAATAGTCTTTGTCATGCTTTTAGGACATTGGTGTCCCTGCCGTCCAAAAACTAAAGCATATATGCCCTTCACTCTAACAGAAGACTAAATAGGGACGTGTGACACAATCTTATCTGTCGATCCGATATTTAATAAATATTGAGTCCGTGGATAAGATTATGACACGTGTATGTCTGTTAGTATAAAGGGTATATATGCTCTAGTTTTTGAACGACAGGGGCACCAATATTGTCCCAAAAGTATGACGGAGGGTATCTGCATACTATTTATGATAGTTCGGGGGTATATTTGTCCTTTTTTCCTTATGTCTTTTTTATGTATTTTTATTTATTTATTATTTTAAAAATAAATTTTCATTTTTATTTATCACTTAACATATCAAAAAAAGATCACTATTTTTTCTTATGTGTTATCCTTAACATTAATTACTTATTCCTCAAAATATTATTCAAGATATAACTAAATATTAATTAATAAGGATAATATTATAAAATAATTACGTATATCAATAAATGTATTTTTAATGAGTGTGTCAGATCCAAATGAATACTTTATCATCTACCTACATGGTTTTGTGTAATAATTAGGGAGACTATGTTTAAAATTAAGAGTATAAAAAAGTAGGAATATTGTCGGTGATTAAGGCATATGATTAGCCTTAAAAATGGATTTTATCCAATTTTTTGAGATTTTGTTATACGGTAGAAAATTTTATTGTCACTATGTTTTGAGTATATGCTAAATAATTTTGCTCATGTGCAATAGTTTGCGAATCAAATAAAAGATATAACTCGTTTATATAAATTAGTGTGATGAACTCGACTTAAAAGACGTAGAAAAAAAAGAATTGATTAGAATACCACATGTTACAACAATGTCTCAACGATCCTTATAGGTTACAAACGGGGTTCTTTTCGGAAATAGGTCACTAATTCTAATTAAAGAAATATTAGAAATTATAATCTTGGGGTAATATATTAGAACCCACTTCTAACATAAATAATTTAATGATTTTCTATAGATTTATTCTGATTCTAGCAAATATCCACAAATCACAACCAAACGATTTGACACATTCAATTTCTAATTTTATACTGAAATACCCCTTAGTTTCTGTAGTTACTCAGAAATCACTTCTTCTTTTCTTGAGGCCTGATAAAA
This sequence comes from Solanum chiquidenum, assembly GCA_029582725.1. Classification (NCBI taxonomy): domain Eukaryota; kingdom Viridiplantae; phylum Streptophyta; class Magnoliopsida; order Solanales; family Solanaceae; genus Solanum; species Solanum chiquidenum. The sequence continues at coordinate 36,020 of JAJOOS010017714.1, read as the reverse complement.
AAAATTAATTTTTTAAAATAAATATTTTAAATTAGAAAAACACTTTTAACTTTTGATATTGATTTTATTTCTAATAGCCTTGTTACAAAAATGTTCAAAAATTAAGTTTTCTTATATTACTCTTCGGCACAGATCTAAATTATTAGGACCTCAAAAAAGGTATGCCCACCAAATGAAAAATTATAAAAAATGAATAATTTTGCAAAATATGATAGTTTTCGAAAGTAATATGTAATTATTATTTCCTCTGTCCCAATTTATATGACTTACTTTCCTCTTTAGTCAGTCCCAAAAAGAATGACACATTTCTATTTTAAGTAACAATTTGCCTATAAAATGACTTTTTTACACTTAATGAAATGATTTACAACCACACAAATTTCTATAATTCATTTTGGACCACAAGTTTTAAAAGTCTTTCCATTTTTCTTAAAATTTGTGCCAAATCAAAGTACATCATATAAAATGGAACGGAGGGAGTAATATTTTGAAAGAGTTTTTTGAATGTCATTTTCATGAAAATGAAAAGGAACAAACGTCTTACCTCGTCACCAAAGACTTGACAGATCAAGAAAATAGAAGAAAATGAGTTGTGGGATCCAAAAGACAAGGAAGTATAATACAGTAAAACCTCGTTAAATTCATATTCGATAAGTTGATAATCTCTTTAAGAATTTTTTTTTTTTCAATTTCAACTTGAGCCAATGAAAAAAATTATTTAATTCGATAAACTAATAAGATAATATATTTTGAGAAGACTCCTATATATATGATCCCATTAATATTATAAATTAAGTAATTCTTTAGAAGTACAAATATATCTAAGACAAGTTAGTGAATAAGTGTTTTCTTACACGTAACTAGTTCCAAATGTATTGTATCATCTTCAACATCATCATTAACATTATTTTTCTATGATATCCACAATTTATTCTAAGCTCTGAATCTCTCAACATGTATCATTTTCACCTGGATAATCTAATAGGTTGTTGACGTCCATTTTATTGGGGTAACTGAGATCATTATTCATGACCTCAAGTTCATGAATGACGTTTTCACAAGTGGATTTATTCAAATTTTCTGAGATTTCATCCTCCGAACAAATTTTGCAGTGTCGAAAATAATTTGCTATTGTCTCTTGCTGAACATTTGTCGTCCAAGCCGGGATTGCAAACTTGATAACATCCAATAAAACATTAATCTTTTTTGGATTAGTTTATCCTACTTTATAACCTTTTAATATCCTACGATAAAATATGTTGCAATAATACATGTTGTAAGCTCTTATTATCCCAATATCACAAGGTTGAATCTCAAAATACTCTTTAAATTAATAAATATTAATTTATCGATTAAAGAATATTCCTACAAAATAATAATATTTTTTAGTCTCAGCTATATTAATCTAGTTTTACTATATTACTAAAAGAATTGGTCATTTTCTTTTAATTAATGTATATACATTCGTTTTTGGGATATAATAATAATAATAATAACATATTTAATGGCCAAGGGCATATATGGGCCGACCCCGATCAAGAACTTCTTCATCATAAGCCGACCCCGATCAGCCTCAAGGGCCAAGGGCATATATGGGCTGAGCTTATAAGCCCTAGTTTTTGGGCTTGAAAAAATCTTATCCCAATCCTACCCCAATAACGGATTGGGTTGGGCCAGCTCCATGAGCTAAACTCATTTTGACGGCTCTAACTGTATTACTAAAATAATTGGTCATTTTCTTTTAATTAATGTGTATAAATTCATTTTTTGGGATATAATAATAACAACAACATATTTAATGGAATTTCACTAGTAAAATTTGAAAAGAATAAAATATATATGCAAAACTTACTCCTATCTACGTGGGTACAAAGGTTGAAATATACCCTCGGCTTGACATGCAAGAACTTCTTCATCATATCTTTTGCCCCTACAAATACATTATGGGTGTACCATGTTCGGTAGAATGAAAATATTATTCATAAAGATACTTAACATACGATTATTTGTCATTGATGTTCTTATTGTTGTAGGCTACACACAATTGCAATCCCCTATCATAACAAATGAATATTAGCTGATACTACTAACGATAATTTTACGTGAACGATAATCATTGATCATAATATTTTAGAGCTCAAATGATGTTTTTCTATTGGTTGTTAGACATTTATTTGTGCAACCTATTAATAATAGTTTTATTTAACCAAAAATAAATAAATAATAGTTTTAACACCATTGTTAGACATTGATACTAGGCAATACAAAAGCAACACACTCTTAATACGATATGGAAGCAATCCCCAACAATATTACTTTAAGATCATCGAATTGAGGGCAACAACCATTATCAGAGATCTGCCGCTGCATCCGACTTTATTTACTGGCTTATTTTTCTTTACCAAAATATATTAATTGTTAAAAAATAAATATAACAAATTAAATTAAGATGCATTTCTTGAATTCTATATAAATTCAACGATACTATTTTCCTAGTAAACAAAATTGTCATGCATTTTTCTGACTATTATTGTCAAACACTTATTAATTTAATCAATTTTAAAAAATTCAAATTAAATAATTAGTGATAGTACAAACAAAAAATTCATACATCAAAATATTTCAAATATAGTACTTAAAAAAAAAACGTACGTAAGCGGATATTCAGAATACAAAAATACTATTCGGAGTACTGTATTACTCTCTCTCTCTCTCTTCCTCTGCCGTTTCAGTTTTCCTGGTTTGCATCACTCTATTTCTCTCTCTTCACTCTTCATTCTTCACGATATGTAACGATTCAAATGCTATTTGCCCATTGCTACTCTATTACCTTCAGATTTTCACTTCCTTAGGATCTGCTGGGTTCCGGTAAACTCTCCGAGCACACTTTTGTTAATTGCCTTTTCTTACTTCGATTTCTTCGTAAATAGTTACATTATATGCACGCATTTCTGTATATTGTAGCTCAGTTTTTGTACAAATCTGGTGCTAAATGTTACTCCGTCCCAACTGATACAGTATTGGCTTTAGAGGGAGTAATATTTCCCCAATGCGATGCGTGCTAAATGCTACTCCTCCGCGCCGTACTAATTTACGTGACACTTTTTATTTTCGAGATTCGAACTATATAATTTATCTTATTCGACATTAGAAAAATTGCAACTTATAGTACTCCGAGTATAGTTTTTGAATAGCTAAATTTTAAGTTGATATAATCTAATTCAGCCTCAAATTTAGGAAGTGAAAAATGCCATATAAATTGGAACGGAGGGAGTAATATTAAGGGTTGTTTGGTAGCTGGTTAGAATTATGCATGTATTAGTTAAACGCATATGAGTTATGCTGGTATTAGCTGTTCCATCTTCTACCTTGCATAAGATTAATACACCAATTCCCTCATAACTTATACATCTATTAGTTATGAAGATTTTTAAATTACAAATCAAACGTCATATTAATTTTATACATGTATAATTTATTTCCTAATTAGCTACTAAACATTGTGTAACTTATGCAAAAATTAGTACATGAATAAGTTGCTTCTTTACTAGCTACCAAACGGGGGTCGTTTGGTTGTTGGTTAGAGTTATGTATGTATTAGCAATGCATAGATTAGTTATGAGAGAATCTATGCATTATTTTATGTAGATATTAGTTATGTAGGGTTTAGCTATTTTATGTATTACTTATTTCATTCTATCGTGCATAAAATAATATATAGATTCCCTCATAACTCATACATGTATTAGTTATGCGGATTTCTAAATTGCAAACCAACCACTGTATCAATTTTATATATGAATAACTTACCTCTTAACCAGCTACCAAACGTAGTATTACTTATGAAGGATTTAATACATGCATAACTCACTTCCAAACCAGTTACCAAATGACCCCTTAGTCTATGCATATTAGTGTCTGGATTACAGCTGTAGTGCTGAAATTTACTGTTTGCCAGTTTGGTGATGGAGGGTATAGTTACACTGTAGTAATGAATTGGTGATCAAGCTGGGACATTGCGTTTTAATCGTCATATTTTTCATAGCATCCTTTAACTCTATCGGCCTAATTCTGTGAGTGTAGTTAATGTTTCCGTCAGTGAGATGTATGGAGATCCAAAATGTTGTTTTTGTGGTCCGTATTAAACGATTAATCAAAATAGCCTCTTTATCTCTTTTTGATCTCATTATCTCCTTTCAACACTTGTTGAGATTTGTCTTTAATACATTTCACCTAGATTAGGTCCTTCTCCTCTTAATACATTGCCCAACCTTTTTACTTGAAGAAAAAAGTACCAAGATCTGTAGATACTAGATAGAGAAATAATTCAAACTCGATCATTTAGCTTAATCTCACAAGTAGGGCGTAGGGAGAGTAGGATGTATGACTGTATGTAGTCCCTACCCCTACCTTTGTGGCAGTAGAGAGGCTGTTACTCATAGATCCTCGGCTAAAAAAAAAAAAGAAATCTAAGTAGGGTTGCAAGAAAAAAATAATATGAAACACAATAGCAAGAAACAAAGCAGGATACCAAGACATGCTAGAAAGAGAAAAAAGAACGACAACGAAATGGCAAGATAGACACAAGCAAAGAAACAACAGGTAACAATAAAAATGAAGTTGAAGATACTACGCAAGTACTAAATAGGAATACTACTGATAAGGAGAAAAGGGGAAGAGATAGCCCCCTATCTCCGCCGCATAAAGGTGCTACAACGGTCAATTACCCACTAATAAAGGGGAAGAGATAGCCCCCTATCTCCGCCGCATAAAGGTGCTACAACGGTCAATTACCCACTAATCTTCTACCCTAATTCTCGATATCCAAACCTTTCTATCTAGGATCATGTCTCAGATGTCTTGCTATATCACCTCCACTAGTTCTTCTTCAACCTACCTCTACCTCTCTTGGCACTCTCTATAGCCAACCTCTGACATCTCCTCACTGGTGCAAGTGGCCACATCTTCACGTGCCCAAAGGCAAAATGAAACGGGCTAAGAGTTGAACCTTGGTGCAACCCCACCACAATTTAAAAGTATTCCGAGTCACCTCCCAGTATTCTTATGGGTCTTGGCACCATCATACATGTTCATGTCCTTAGTTTCCCAAATATATGTCACCGGTACACCTCTAGGCTCCAAACATCTCCATAGAACCTCCCTAGGGACTTTGTCATATGCAAATCTTTCTTCCTATCCTGTACTGCTCCGACGATCTCCTTACAAGGTAAAAGAATGACTTATGTAGATGACCGCCCTGACATGAATCCAAATTGGTTCTCGGAGATGACCATACCCCTCCTCATCCTCATCTCTATGACCCTCTCTCAAACTTTCATAGTGTGCTTTAGTAGCTTGATACCCCTATAGTGGTTGCAAGTTTGGATATCACCTTGTTCTTGTACAACGGGATCATTATACTCCACCTCCATTCTTCCAACATTCTAGTCGTCCTGAAAATCACATTAAAAGTATAAGGTTATGAGTTTTTAATTGCTTTCATTGTACTGGTTAGGAAAAAGCGTGTTGAATTATGTAGGTTTTGAGCTTTTGATTGCTGTGGACCTGACAATTTTATTCTTATAAGGACTACTCTTCATAAGTAGTAGAGCGTCTGTTTTAGTAATCTGATACTTGAAATAGTGATTAATTCTCTACTTTTGTTATTGCCCCTTATTTCTCTCTTATTTTCATTTTCCTATTTTCTACATTTATTTTTGAGGGGAAGGGTGTGTCCAAGGCTTTAGTGAGTTCTTCTGCAGCGTTCCTGACTACAGCCCTGCTTCTTTTGAGTGCATGCAATACATTAAAAGGAATTATAGATAGTCTTTCGCTGAAGAAACACATCAATTTGAGTCAACCAATTCTTACTTCGCAGGTCCATGGCATCAGCTTTGCACAGATCAAGTAGAAGAAGCTGTTAGATCATGATATTTTGTCTTAAACCATATTTGAAATTGATAAACTCCTTTATGGGGTAGGAGTGGTACGAGATGGTATTAAAATTCAACTATCTATGGACATGGAAGAGATACCAGATGAAGTTGGGCTTCTAGAGCATAGATACCCAAGTACTGCATGGTGGCCTTCAGAATTTGCTGAGAAGTTTGGATCCGTTTCACTTGATGGCAGAGAAGAAATTATGAGGAATCAGGAACTAACTGAAAGAGAATATAATGCGTTGTCCTCTCAGACTGCTTCCCAGATTTTCTGGAAAACTGGAACACTTTCTGAACCAATACCAAATGGTTTCTACTCTGTTGTTCCTGTGAGTGCTGAAACTAATGATTCTTTGTATGGTTGCTTGTATTGCTATATTCATTCTATTAAAAACTATTTTTGCTATCTAAGATCTGAATGGATTGAAAATTAACTGCATACAGCTGATGCACTTCTAATAATAGATGCACTTATGATATGAGTTTTCTTAAAATCAGTAACTTACATGCCATGAAGGATAGGATGAGTAAAAGAAATATTGCATTGGCAGAATTTTCAGTAGTTCTTCCACATCTATATTATTTTATCCATTGATAAAAGGTATATTCATCTTAACCATTTTCCTGTTTTCGTTTTTAAATTCGTTTGAGGTGTAGGAAATCTTCAAGTTATCTACCTCATTTTTGCGAGTAGCTGAAGAGGTTCTTTTATCAAGTACTTGATCTAGGTTATTTATTATTGTTGAATAGATCACACTGATAAAGAAAGCTTGAAGGGGGTATAAAGAGCTTGCAGTCTGAAAAAATAGTTAGAACAATATCATGCCATAATCCTACTCTTTTAATTCTGTTTGGTAATGTTTAAGAGCTTTATATCATTTAAATTATGGTCAAATCCCACTATCTAGAAAAAAAAAACAACTTCTTAGATTTTAGATTGTAGGATTTTCTTTTTAATTGGAAAAGAAATTGTGTCTTCATTGATTGTGAGAAGTGCTAAGTAGCTGCCATGTGTATCCATTCTGGTGATTTCATCCTTGTTTTGATTGCTGCTTACTGCCTTACTTCCAAATTGGCAAAAAATGAAATCAAAGGAAAATCAAACTTTGAGCTCATTGGGTATTTTATGGTCACAGACATAGTTATATAAATGAACTCCTAGATTTATGGTAATATGATTGACGTGACTATTCCAAAACAAGCACGTCGACACCTCTTTAGTTTCCAACAAAATGCGTTCTAACTGTTTGTTTCTATGCTGTTTCTTCGGTGACTTCTGATAAACTTCAAATAGGAGCTGTTAGTTCCTGTGCTCCATTTCTCCAGTTTTTCATGTCATAGAAGGTTTGAGGTGAACAGTGAGATTAAAATTTCTCATGTGTTCTACCTCATAAATAGAAAACTGAACTTCTCTGTAGTCTGAGAAATGGATATATGGTCCTTGTTGTAAATGGATATAAAAGTTTTTGTGCGTGGTGGTTGATCCATATGTTACAAATTCTAAATACCTTTGGAGGTTAATTAGAGTTGGTAAGGAGTTCAGGAAGGCTCTTAGAACGTCAGTTTTTAGATTAAGGGTGAGATGAAAATGATCATTTTATGGAAAAGGTTAAATTACCCAGGAGGTGGAGAAATATCCTCAAATACAAGGAAATGTGTGATAGTAAGCTAAATAGATCCTGCCCATGTCTTTTAGAACTTTTAGGAGGAAATTTCAATTAACATGATCGTAAAGCCTTCTCAATGTCAAGTTTGTTGAGAATACCAAGGGTCTGCTATTTGATTCTAGAATCCACACACTCATTGGCTATCATGCCACATCCATGATTGTCTACCTTCAATAAAAGCCATTTGATGTCTATCCACCAGTTTATCAATCACTCTCTTGAGCCTTTCAGCAAGGAGCTTAGAAATAATTTTATACACACTCCCAGTCAGACTATAGGTCTGAAATCTCTTAAGACTTTTGGCACCATTTTTCTTGGGAATCAAGGCAACATAAGTTGCATTGAAACTCTTTTTAAAATTATCACTTCTGTGAAAGTTTCTGATAGTGTCCATCACATCCTTTTTCACAATTTCGCAGCAGCATTGGAAAAATCCCATAGAATATCCATCTGGGCCTGGAGTTTTGTCAGCAGCACATAACTTTAAGCATTCCAATACCTCTTGTTATTCAAATTCTCTCTGCAACCAATCATTATCATCTTCCCTGATTATTGAGCCTTCTTGAAAGTTGAATAAAGGTCTCCAGCGTACTGTCTCAGAGTATAAATTCTTATAGAAATCCACAATCTCTTCCTTGATTCTATCTGGATCAGGGATGGTCTCTCCATGAGCTTCTATGATGTCAATGTGATTAAATCCTTTATGACAAACCTTTTACTTGATCAAAAAAACTCTTACACTGCTACTTCTATTAGAAAAAACTCTGCTCTTAAGCTGTTATTAACTTATGTTTCCTCTTTTGAGGGAAGTTACTGCACTGGCTTGTTGCATGAATGGAAAATATTTGTTAACTTCACTATCGTAATTACTAATCTAGAGTATATATTTCCGTATGATTACAGTCTTCTCGAGGTCCATCAATTGCCTCGATTATAACTTGTTTGAATAATCTTGCCCTTTATAATTCCCAAGGAATATACCTAAAATCACCTTTACATTTCTGTCAAGGACACATTTCTCTGGGTGTTATCTTTCCAGTGCCCTTCCTACTTTTTAGATCTTCTAATGTGGGTGCTGCTACAAAATTATGATAGTGTCCCATCCTGTATTTGGTGGACTATTTGGCTGAGAAGGAATCAGAGATGTTTTGAGAACAAGAGCTGCTCTATGGAGAAGATGAAGTTGAATTGTTTAGCTCTTTTCTATTTTTGGTGTAAACATGAATATCCTCATGAAGATGAGGATATCCTAGTATCTTAGAATTCTTAACGAGTTCATAGGAAAACAACAATACTTTTGTATTTCTGATTGTAAGTATTACTGGAATACGTCCTGAGTATTCCTTTGTTTATAATACAAGTTACCTTTTCTCAATAAAATTATGATAGGAAATTGCATTGGTAAAATTTTAATGTGTGCACTCTTTTGCTTCTCCTATTTTGGCTCAGGAGAAAAGGCTAAAGGAACGTTTTGAAGACATTCCTACGTTGGATGAGCTTCATGCTTTAGAGCTTGAGGGTTTTGGAGCAGATGTTATACTTGTGGATGCCAAGAAAGACAAAAAGCTTACAATGCTAAAGCAACTGATTGTTACACTGGTGAAAGGTTTGAACGCAAGTCCTGCAGCAATGATAAAAAAGATAGCTGGATTGGTGGGTGCTTATAGATACCCCCCCAAATATGCATATCACTTGTTCTTGAGTCCATACTTGTTTGCCCTAGTTTTTGATAAGTTAATTAATGGTATAAGGATGACATTTAGCCCGTATAAGAAGACAGATAAAGTGAGATTAGACAGGATTATGGTGCCTAAAATACAGTCAATTTAGATATCCAGTCTTAGTCTTTCAGAAGAATGGGTACGACTCCCCCTCTCCCGTTCTACTGTCAAAACAGGCCATTACACTAAAGTTCTTTACAGTTGGAAATGATAAGGACTGTGGAGCAATATGGATACAATAATGTGATGTAGCTTATCCCAACTAATGTGGAAGTGACTCGTAGTTGACATACATATTGACCTTTTCTTTTCCTGATGTCTGTGTAGCAATTTGTTTCCCTTGTAATTATTTCTTGTTTGTTTCATTTTTTACATATTAATTGGTGGCTCTATGGATTGATCTCTGATTTTGGGATATTGCATTATTGGTGGCTGTGTGAATTGATCTCCGGTTTTGGGATTTTGCATAGAGATGATTAGTACTTTTTAGTTTACCCCTTGTTTCCTTGTCTTTGCAGTTCATCCCAAATTTTGTTCTGTCCTTTGAGTTCAACTATGTTATGTATGCTTCATAAACCCTTTGTATGTGATTTTTATGTTTCCTATAAAATTACAGTTACCTTTCCCTCTGATTTAACTTAGTCACCAAACCTCCTTTCTCATTCCTAAACTTGTGTTACTTATTAAAAAGAAAAAGTTCCTGACACTATGTTGACATCCATAATATTTTATCAAAATATGCCTTGTTTGCAAAATTCTCTTGTAACTTGCATGTTATTCTGCTGACTTCCTCATTTTATTTTTTTTGGACAATGGTACCAGTTTCTGTATTTATTATAAACCAAAACAGTGCAACCTATGCACTGAAACCATTTGCTCTGAAACATAAGGTCAAGGTACAATTCAATTTGACTTTCTCCATACTATTCAATTTACTTTCATAGCATCTAAGGTTCCTCTCCTTCCAAATTGTCCAACAGATACTAGCTGGGATAATTCTCCATTTAATCCTATCCTTTGTCTGTGTACCTGCTTATTCCCAGCTCAGGAGAGCTTCTATGACTCTCCCAGGCATAGTACATACTCCATGAGATGGTTAACATCCTTAAATCTTTTTTGTCTGTGATGCTGAATTTCCATCCAGTGGATCTTCAAAAATCAGCAAAGAGAATTATTCAAATTTTTTTGATAGATAATTCCTCGTATGGTCACTCAACTTACTGAATTACCTAGTAAATGGGGCAGCATAAGCAATCAAACTGAAATATTTTTGGTGCCAAATTAGTGGAGCATATGATGTCTGTATTTTTACACTTTGAACTGTACAGTTATAAAAGGGAAAAAGGTTGAAGTTTAATCTATGGACATTTGTGATTTCTCCCGTTGCTTGCATGCCTTCCTATACAGGTGTCGGATGTTTACAAACGACCAAATTCGGAAATAAGTCATGCTAAAGCTGCACATGAGGAAGCCTCTCAGATTTCTGACAACCAAGGTGTCCAGATGTTGGGTCAAATAAAACATTGCTCATCTCGTTCTCGAGCAATATTATTCAAATTGCTTGCAGATACTGTAGGTTTTGAAAGCCGGCTGGTTGTGGTGAGCTTGAAGCTTATTTTTGCTTGGATGTTTCTGTTTATCTCTAAAATTAGGACTAATCATCGTCTTGCTACTTGTTACTATGAATTGTTGCTACCATTTCTTTCATTTCCATATCTACTTATATTTTACTTATTATAAATTTATGGTTCTCAAATCAGGGTTTGCCTGCTGAAGGGTCTGAGTGTGCAGAATCTTATAAGCACATGTCTATACTTGTTGTGCTAAATTCTGTGGAGCTACTTGTTGACCTTATGCGTTTTCCTGGTCAACTTATTCCACGAACAACCAAAGCGATTTTCCTCACCCACATGGCTGCTGGGGAGAGTGATTCTGCAGAAAATGATTCCTGTGATTCGCCTCTGGAGCCTAACAGCCCCCTCTATGGGTTTTCAGAGAGAAATGATACTGATAGGTTAGAAGAAAATTATTATTTATTTTTAATATATTCTACTTCGATTTAGTTTCTGTACTCTTCTTCTGTTGTGTGACGAGTATTTTCCATTTGGTTTCTGTACTTTCTTCTGGATATAAAAAAACATTCTTCTTCTGTTGTGTGATGAGAATCTTCATAGACATATTATATCTTCCCCTAGAAACTTTTTTTTTTTCTTTGGTGGAGAAACAGTTCGTTGCCTACTTACATATTTGTTTTAACTAATCTTCCATTTCTACAGTTCTGAGAAAGATGACATCCTCCAGTATCAGAGGAGATTTGAAGCATCTTCAAATGCTGCAGGACCTTCATTGAGGAATACGGTGTTGCGCTCTAACACCTCAATTGACAGAAAATTGGGGTATTATTTTGCTCATCCTTAAAGCCATGATTTAACTTTTGAAAGATAGTTAAATGACCCATCTTTGAGTGTAAGACATTGTGATGTCCGTCTGTCAGATTACTTTTGAAACTAAGGTTATTTTGCTTGCTTTTTATTAAATCATTTCTGTACCAGTTTCTCGCATAGTGCACCTAATACTGCTACAACAGTTTGGAGAAGAGGTCGCAGCAAAGTTATAACAGAACCGAGGACTGCAAGTTCAAGGTGTTTTTTTTTATGGCACAGACTCCTATTCTGATGTTTTCCTTGACATATTTTTCGTTTTGTTTACAAATTTTTCAGTCATTTGGACTTCTAGTAATGCATTTATTCAAAGTCATGTGATGTTAGGGTCTATCCATGCTTGCACATGTCTCAGTATGTTACATGAATTTGGGTGTGAGTAATAGAAATGGTTAAGGAACAGACACATGTATATGTATTCAGTTTGTAAGGTTTTCTGGTTTCATCGCTTCTCAACATTAATGGAACTCAATGTTACCAAACTTTGTTCTGGTGAACATATCCTTGATTGGATAATCAGAAACATGCTGCCAAGCAGGCCATGTAGGGCATAAGATAAACACAAATTCATCATGTTGGGTAGCTTGAGCGTAAAGCAGGCCATGTAGGGCATAAGATAAACACAAATTCATCATGTTGGGTAGCTTGAGCGTAAAGGACAACATGCTTTTGAAACAGAATGTTTGAGGTCTGTGTTCTGAGATTAAGGTACTTTCTGTATTGCACATTGCATAATGTCGGGTTTCCAGATATGATTGTTCGGCTTTATCTGACGTAGTTCCATTTTAATATTAGACAGTATTATGCTATTGTCTTTTACTCTATACGATAAATCGCTTGGCACAAGATGAGGACGATCCTGCAAAATTGTGATCCTTGGTGCTGTTGCTAAGTTTTTATTCTGAGTTTGAAAAAGCAGAATCTTATTTGGTGACTCATTTTCTGGTTTCTCTGGAATTATTCTGAAATTGGACAAGCATACATGGAAGAATACAATTGTACCTTTATGTGAAAGTGCTAAGCTAAAAACACTTACCCCCTGAATTAGTTTAAAAGAAGATTCTGAGAAAGGAATTTCCAGGCTTTGTTTGGACAAATGATGGTTACAAGTTACAATACATTAAGTTGCTACTTGTGTTTGACATGCTCATGGAGGATCTTACATTTGGGGTACCTCCTGAATGACTAGTTTCTACTTTAACTTATCACATGTTTCTAGTTTAACTTCACATGTGAGATTTGGATATAACTTATTGATCCATAGATGGAAATAAGTATGTATATATTTTTGAGTGCTTGTCATGGTTTTTGTTTTCAACTCCTGACAATTATTTGGAGAATCTCTTTTAATGCATGTAATGAATTAATTGGGACTCAGATGTTTAATCTGTGTTTAGCAAACATCAAAGTGACTCTTTTATCCACATTTACTTGAAATGAGCTGTTCAATATCTTAATGTGTAGCTGTGTTATTTTTTCTCATTTTTCAATTGCTTTATATCCTTTCAGTCCTGAGCATCCTTCATTTAGAGCACATGGACGGTCCATGCTTAGCGGTGATAACAGAACTTTCAGAGGTTATTCAGATGATGTTTCTACTTCAAGGTATCTGATGTAATCCTTTTTTTTGTTTCCTCTGAGAGTATAACTGCTAATGATTTACATATGTGAATCAATGATATTATTACTATTGGTATTCCCACGATTTCATCTATATCAGGTATTTTTCTCATTCACGTTTAGTGGCTCCCAGTTTACACTCTTAGGCTAAAAGTAATAAAAGAGGTCAATGATGCTTACATAAAAGTTCTGAATCTTAGTAGGCATTTGTCCGTAGATTCCAAATATTTTCCACTTTTTTTAAGGAATTTATGGAGTTGGAATTGTTTTTGGTTATACTTTTTGCAATGAATACTTGGAATAACGTTCATGCTTGAATGTACTTAAATACAACTTCAAAATTGAAAAGTGAGTTTGAAAACAAGTTAAAAGATGTTTTCCAAATAAAAAAAATGTAACTTCAAGTTGAATTTGGATTTTTCATGGACAAACACTAATTTTCAAAACCTGTTCTGGAAAATATTTTTCTTGAGCCGAGGGTCTATCGGAAACAAGAAGATGCAAGAATTACAATATATGGCATTTGAGCTTACAAAAAATCTCTGGCTAACTATACAAACTATCTAAGCTAGAACTGGTGAGTTAATAAACTCCTTTTTGATGCATCATTCTTATAGCTTATAGAGGAGCTCTTGTCCAGCAGCCAAAGGTAACAAAGATTTGCATTTGATCAAGTAACATATTCATCTTGAACTAGTGATCTCCTTTGTGCATGAGTGGTGACCCTCACAAAATTGAAGGATCTTTCAAGAGTTCAGTTGCAGATGGAGTGTATTGGTATTGAATAACTGCAACTCATAGAAAGAGCAGTTATTATTAAGAATCCCGGCATGGAGGCAGTAGAGTGTGCCTAAATTTGGGAATACTTTGCTGAAAAGCTTGACTGGGAATTTATAGCAGTTAGAATGTATACAATTTGGTAAGTGTATAATTACAAAATAAAATCCTAACTAGATTCCTGATTAATGCAAACCATACAATACACTCTCCCTCAAGCTGGACTTACATATCATAATGTTCGAGCTTGTAACATATGTACTTGACCCGAGGTCCTTTGAGAGATTTAGTTAGAACATCTTCTAACTGATCATTTAAGATAACAAAGCTGGTGGAGATTAGAGATGGTTTCTGAACCCAACCCGCCCAACCCAGTAAAGATTAGAGGGGTTAAAGAGTAATAAGCAGATGGGTCAAAATGTGTATAACCCAGTTTGACCCGTGGAAAGAGTGGGTTAGGATGAGTTAGAGAGATGTAACTCAACGGGTTAGTAGACAACCCAAACCATTGGGTTGAAATTGTTCATAAAGCAAATGAATAATATCTGGCACAGAGTTCGAGGACCCAAAGCTTAGTGAGAAAGCATTTGAGAATTCATAATAAGTCAATTGGATGATTCACAAAGTCTCCTTATTTATCTGATTTTATTAATTATAGCAATTTGAAGAAGGAGATTTGTTAAAATACTTCTTTATATTAAATTATTAGAAAATAATGAATCAGCAATGTACGTTTTGTCTAGCTAATCATATTAGTATCTAAGTTACCCGGGTAGAGGTGTCCCATACAAGTGTGGATCTAGAGGTCGGATCCTTCATGATCAAATTTTAAGATTCGGTGATATGCATCCAGATATGGATACGGGTGCGGGGATTCGGCTAAAAAATAATTCAAACATCTAAAAATCAAGTTATGAAATCTAAATTATGAGATCTTATGTGGACAACTTGAGGAGAAAATATTGATCAAGAGGAGAATCCTTGGAGGAGATAAAGAAAAAGGTGTGACATAGAAATTTCTATCTACAAGGTAACCATTTTCTTCAATTTCACCTTAGCTTTTGTTTTGATTACCGAAATCATTGAATTTGTCCGGAATTTCTCCATCGATTTTGATCAAAGTAACCAAAATCAGTTGACCAGAATGGGTACGGATCCCGCACCCACATCGTGTCGACACAGGTGCGACACCGAAAGTGAAGAGTCCAAGCAACTTAGATTAGTATCATTAAATTGATTTTTTTGGCTGTTTTTGATTTTTGACTAATCATGAGAGAAGTTCATTTATTATGTCAAAGAGAAGCACACATAAATCACCATATGTTATGCATAATAAGACCTAAAAAGGCTAGAGTTCAAATAATCTGCACAAAAAATACCGAGCATATGTATAACTAAAATAGAAAATCTGAAAGTATTTCCTATTCTGACTTAATAATAAACTCTGACTGATGGTCTGTTATATCACAATGAAGGATGCATCTATGTTATAAACCTATAATCCAAAAAACGAGGTGGAGGAAAAGTGATTGTAACATTGGGTAGAATTGGGCGGGTTGGGTTATAACCCATTGCTCAACCCATCTTGAACTTAGTATCCTTTGGGTGGGTTGGATCACGATCATTTGTTGTACCAAACCATTCTAACCAGCCCATATTTAACGCAACCCGCCCATTTGACACCCCTAGTAGCGATGCATCTAGACTCAATCTTCTGTCTAATGAATGACAATCCACCTATATATGTTGTCTTCTCATGAAAAACAAGATTTGAGGCAATGTCAAGGGAAGCTTGATTGTCACATATTAGTTTTATTTGCTTGACTTCTACACACCTTCACTCTTGGAGAAGTTGTTTAACCAGATAAGTTCACAGGTAGCAAGAGCCATAGCTCAAAATTCTGCTTCTGATGTCCAGTCTTGAACAAGCGAGGTTGAGTCCCACAGATGTCACACTAGTATTCTTAACTACGTGGTCATCACGACCTTGGTCAATAAACCATAGTTTAATTGAAGCGGACCATAACATGTAGTTTACTACGGCCTTCCAATTTCACTGAGGTAATAGTGGAAGAATTTGAAATGGATGGAAAGAGGTTTGATATCACCTATGTTTGAAGAATCATCTTTCCCTGTCATATTTGATATTTCTGTATGATTCTATGACGGGAAGAGGAAATACTAGAACCCAAAAATAAAAAAACAACTTGCAACAATAATCTGAGACCTAGATGGCTTACTGACTTGAGGCGAGCCTACTTGTACCAGATATGGGTGGAAAGGATCCCGGATCAGTAGGTTCAACTGGTTGACAGTAAAGGAATTGGATTCTGAAGGTGAAAGGAAGTGATTCGGATAGTGTTATAATCTGGGCTTGAGTGTCCTTTCTCTGGCAATCCTGTAGGTAAAAGATTCGACGGAAAAGGTCACTGGAAATTGTGGTATGTGAGGACGTGTGGGTCAGGTAGCGAGATGGGTCAGCATATGGGAGTGAATGGCTGGTCTTGTTTTAGTAGACTTTTCAGGGAAGGATCGCCAGGAGCCTGTGAATCTTTCTAGGTGTAAGGTGAGACTTGAAGAGTCCTAATAAGGAGAGATCCAACTCCAGCAGTGAAGAGATCCCACCGGCAACACTGTAGCTTTTTAGAGACTCAGAAATATTTAGAAAGCAGGGGTTCTCCCTATATCATGAAAAAAATTGTAGTATACATTACTTAAAAGCTTGATTGGAAATTTATAGAGATTACTGTTTTACATTTCAGCAAATGTATACTTGCAAAATAAACTCCTAATTATATCTCTAATCAGATCCCCGGTTAATGCAAATCATGTAATAACTTAACAGGAAAAGTTTATTTGTTAGATAGTCTGCAGCTAAATCAAGCCACTTAATAGGAAACAGTAGGCGGTATTCTTGCAATGAGATGCTCCACTAATTCGGTTTATTTACCCCTTTTTGCAGAGCATTTCAGAATAAAATTTAACCTGTCTTTGAAATGGAAAAAATATGTACAGTTTGTTCATCTTTGGTGTTATGAACAAAACTGCATTACCCTTCCATATTTTTATGTAGATAGGTAATACCAAAAATGTTGGCATGCATCTAAGTTAAAATATGTGCAGGTTCTTGTCTTCTATACTCTTAAGATGTACTCTGTTTTCTGTTAATAACTGAATTAACTTCTCAAAATTTTCAAATATAAATAAAAGTCGTGCAAATGCTTGCTGAGTTTCCTATTGTTTCACAGGTCAGAAGGTGCACTGACATCAGAAACACGGAGAATACGAAGAAGAAAAACTCCAGAAATTGGTGATGATGTCGTAAGGTCAATATTTTTACTACAATAATCATATCAACAGCCTTACTACAGCACTTCTATACATTGGCTCATATTTTCCTGTATTAATTTTGTACAAAGTTGAACTTGCTTGATTCCCATTGTGTCAAACATGTAGGAATAATAGGTCCTATTCTTTTTTTGTTGACCCTCATTTGATATCTATTTTCCTGACAGATTTCAAGAAGTTTCTCAGCTGCGTTTAGTTTGATAAATTTTTTTGTTTTCACACACAAAGTTAATTGGTATAGAGTAAGGAAAAAGTGTTTTTCTTTTTCCAAAAAAACCAAGAGGTCATTGATTCCACTTTGATCCTTATTTCTGAAATTTAAAGAAATTTTAATTTTTCGTTCCTCCCGTCGATTTCACTGTAATTTTTTGCAATAATTCTTTATCTTATTCTATTAGTACTTATCTTCCATATTTTGCTTAAAGTTTCCTAAAGTTTTCTCTAACTTTATTTTTCTTGTTGAGCTTAGTAATTTTTTCAATACTCTTCTTTTTTTAAATGTTGTTAGTTACTAATTCATTTGTCTACTACATATTATTTTATTGAAAATGTTATTACGTTTAGATAATGGTGGTGAAAGTAATAATATGGGTGGTATGGTAAAAATAAAACAAACTTATGAATAACAATATACATTTATATAGAACTATCCAAACATCACTTAGGGCCACTTACAGCTAAAAAAAGAATGTCTTACCTAGAAAGGGTTCCTGGAAGTTCTTTATCATAACATGGTGTTGACCTGAAGATTGTTAAAAGACTTTTTATGTGCCACTTTCTTGTACTTATTTCATCTTTGGGTCATAACCATACCAGGGCTGTTATAGCTATGAATGAAGCACTCAAGCAGAACCGACTCTTGAAAGAGCAAGAAGAAAATAGTTCATATCATCATGCCTCAACCAACAGAGATGGTGCTTCAGATCTGAAAAAAGATGTATGTTACCTTTTCTCTCTGGTTTGAGGACTGTTGCAAATGCGTTGAAGGAGGATGAATATTTAAACTGTTACTTGGTACCTGTTGCTGCTGTGAGGTGGCAGGTATCTGTGGAATTAGGCGAGGTGCGATAAAGCTGCCTGGACACCACAGCCATAAAAAAAATAAAAAATTTAGGCTGTGTCAAAATAGTTTCTATGTGTTAAGAACACTGATTTTTTTTCCTATGTAACACTATTGAAGTTTGGATTTAGTTGAAATTTCTTCTTAACTCTGATTTGTGGGGCTTCTAATTGTGGAAAATAAAAAGAAAGGCATTATCTTTTCGTTTTCCAATTCAGGTTTAAATCAAGAGGTTGTCATATTATCCAAAATAAGTTTAGAACCCAAAACTCATCAATTTGTGAAAGTTAATATCTTGTTTGAATCTCTACTTTTCAGTCATTACTAACTAGGGTCCCTTTTAGGTCCCTGGTTTCACCATGATGACCATGATGAAATGTCGGATCTGCATTCTAACTGTTTTGCTTTTTCAAGCGAGCAGATAAGTTCACAGAGATCAATGTCATTACCCTCGTCTCCCCACGAGTTGAGGACACAGGTTCCAGAAAAAAGTGGGCCAGACAGGATGAATGATGAATTGGTCTCAACCTGGAACAGGATTCTAGAATCACATATGTATCTGAATAAGCCTCTTCTACCTTTTGAAGAATGGAATATAGACTTCTCAGAGTTGACTGTTGGCACTCGAGTTGGGATAGGTAAGCATTGTTCTTAAACATTTTTATAGTAATGCTGATGTATTTCAGCTTCTTTTCTTTCTTTCTTTATTAAGTGCATCGATTAGATATTTCTTTAGTGCCACTTATAGGGCTGCAATGAGCTAGGTGAGTCTGCTCCCTTTGCTCCTTGGTCTCATGCTTTGTTAACTAGAATGTTATTGCTGGTGGATCATGCTCTGCCAACTTTATTGTAGGAGCAACCCAGGCAGCCAGGTTCATCCTTTTCGTCATCATAGTTCATGAAATCTTGATTATTGTTCTTTAATTACGATATTAAGTTGTCATCAAAATTATGATATTAACTAAAACTTGGATTTAGCTGCTTCACTTCAGACCGTGGAGGATTCTACAGCGAGGGATGTCTACCTGGGGACCGTATTCAAGTAAAACTAGGCAAATGAGGGTTCATATGTGTTGTGTGAGGGAGGGAGGGAAGGATATTACATCTAAATTACCATTTAGCCTAAATCTATATTAAGTTTAGAACATCTTTGAAGAGTTGAAGACAAGAAAGTGGACCATATTGAAGATTAGGAACACAATGATGATTTCTACTGGTCTGTCGATGTGTCCTGTTGGATTTTGCTACACTGATCAGATCTTCTCCAATAGTCTAATATGCTTTTGCACCTCTATGTGAAAGATGAGTTTAGTATTGACCCTGAGATGCTCTGTTAATTTTTTTCCTCCCGAATCTCATGTACAAAAGGACAACATTTTGTGGCTTCTATGGCAGAAAAGAACTAAAGTGTGTGGACATTGGGGTGAAATAGGTTCTTCTGTTGGTTCTAACTTACTAAAAATGGCACCAGAAATGGAGATGCGGTTATTTGTTTTCTTTAACTTCTGTCCCTTGTGACTATCAGCTCTAATTTCCCGTTTTCCATTGAAATTTTCTTAAAAGTATTCAGTCGTTTTGACTTCAAAATGGATGTATAACAAACAGAATCTCGTGATTCCTATCTAAATCTTACATCCCTAATAATATTTTTTGTTCTTCCATACATGAGCCTCTGCTATGAGCTTATTGATACTGATCTGATGATCCCTATGGCATGGACAGCAAAAAATTGTTGGGACAGGGATGCAAACTAAAATCTATGAAACTTGGATGTGGATCTTGCAGATTGAATGTTCACCAGATGTCGTGTCCTATACAGTCCTCTTGTACTAGAAAGAAGTCCTTACAGTGTTTAACACCCTTCCCAAATAAGAAGTAAATTGCGTCATGTCACTGAAGTGGAAAGATACACTAGATATGGATACAGATAGATGCCAGAAGGATTTGTATTGGACCTATAGGAAATTTTTGTACATAACCTGTTGAGGAAGTAAAGTCACTTACTTGTCTCTTCAATGATCAAAGACCAGATATGTATTTCTTTTCACATTTTGTTAACTCACTTCATCTGTATCAAAGAAATGATTGTACAGTGACCTGTAGAATCAATGTGAGTTTTAGAATATGACGCTGACTTCTATTTTTCTAATGAAAGATCTTGTTCCACCACCCCATGCTATATTAAAATTTGAGTTCTCAAACACTCCGGTTATATTTCTAGGGTTCTTTGGAGAAGTTTTTCGTGGCAAGTGGAATGGAACTGAGGTTGCTATTAAAGTTTTTCTGGAGCAAGATCTTACTGCTGAAAATATGGAGGACTTCTGCAATGAGATCTCTATCCTTAGGTGTTGTATCTGCTTTATGGGTTTTGTTACTTTGAGCTTTATACAGTTCTAACTTGTTGTATTCTTTTCTTGTCACTTTTCCCAGCCGACTTCGACATCCAAATGGTACATCTCTCTTCTTGTTTGTTTCTAGTGTTGGTTTTTAGTTTGTACTCCCAATATTGCCTAGAAGTATGATATTTGTAGTTAGGATTTAGGCTAGTGTGATTTAACTAATGCTATTCCTCACAGTTATATTGTTCCTGGGTGCCTGTGCAAACCCCCCACATTTATCAATGGTTACTGAATACATGGAGATGGGATCTCTATATCATTTGATCCATGTAAGTGGTCAAAAGAATAGGCTTAGCTGGCAGAAGAAGCTCAATATGCTTCGGGATATATGCAGGTTGGTTTACCAAATGATCTGAAACTAATACAGCTGGCATGTTACTTATACCCTGACAGGATTTATGATAATATTAACTGATTCATGTTTCTGTTGGATCTAAAGAGGGCTCATGTGCTTACATCGAATGAAGATTGTCCATCGTGATTTAAAAAGTGCAAACTGCCTTGTGAATAAGCGCTGGACTGTCAAAATTTGTGATTTTGGCCTCTCAAGAATAATGACAGATGCATCTATGAGAGACTCAACGTCCGCTGGCACTCCTGAATGGATGGCTCCAGAACTCATTCGTAATGAACCTTTCACAGAAAAATGTGACATATTTAGCTTTGGTGTGATAATGTGGGAGCTTTGTACCCTAAACAGACCATGGGTGGGTATACCACCCGATCGGGTATGTTAATTTTACCTTGTAACTTGATACAGGTTAATTAGCTCTAGAAAATTGACATTGGTATATTTCTACATCGCTGCATCTAGTAATGCATTGTGCTTATTTTTAGGTCGTTTATGCTGTTGCCAATGAAGGATCAAGGTTAGAGATACCTGAAGGACCCCTCGGCAGACTAATAGCAGGTAATCGCAGTTGGATATAAGTTACATACACACTATAGATTTTTTACACTATCAATATATTTTAGCTGATAACAAGTTAGTTACCACTTTTACCAGGTTATCAATTAATGTTTATCATAGAGATTACTTATTATCTGTGTTGCTCGGATTCTCCAAAGATGTTGCCGCACCCGTTTATGATCCTCCAAAAATACACTACTTTTGTAGGATCTGACATGCACTGTTAACATTTTTTGAAGAGCCTAAACAACACAGCTTATAATTACCTTATAAGTGACTTGATTACAACAACAAAATACCCAGTGTAATCTAATAAGCGGGGTCTGGCGAGAATGTTGTGTACACAACCCTACCTTGTGAATGTAGAGGTTTTTTCTAATAGTCCCTCTGCTCAGATAATGGAGATAATCCTACAAGTGAGATTTGGGGAGGATAGTGTATACATAGACCTTACCTCTACCTTGTGAAGGTAGAGAGGTGGTTTTCGATAGACCCTCGGCTCAAGTAATGAAGAAAAGAACAGTAGCAACAACAAATTATACAATAACCAAAGCAAAAGAAACAACATGTAATAATAAAAATTATAATAAGAAATAATTCTGACTACCACGGGTTCTTTTTCTCGACCAATTTGAATTCAATTTCATTTTTTATTTTAAGTTGAGTGAGTAGTAAGTAGCTAAGTGGATTTTAGCACATGCTTTTATGAGAATCTCCAAAAAATTAGGACAGTAATAATAATAAGACTGATTAGAAAAATTAGACAAAGTTCGCCTACCTACTAACCTTGTACCCTAATCCTCGCCCCCCATATTCTTCCATCTCGAATGATGTCCTTGGTAAGTTGTAGGTGTGTCATGCTTGGTCTAATCATCTCTCCCCAATATTTATTCGGCTGATGTATACGGTATACCTTAAGTGATGTGATTGCATAAATATTTTTTACACAATATTCTTTTTGTGATGAGTTTGGCCATAAACTTATTTTTGCAGATTGCTGGGCAGAGCCAAACGAAAGACCTAATTGTGAGGAAATTTTCACTCGACTTCTTGACTGTGAATACTCGCTATGCTAAGTGAATTCAGTTTTCCTTTGTATGGTGGAATACATTGTAGAAGCGTTAATTGATGTGCGGCTGAAGTTTCTACTTTCATATGATTTTCCAGTTTAGAAAACATGTACGCCTTGCCTGCACTCAAAATATAGAAATATTCCTGTTTTTCTAATACCAGCAAGCAATGATAAGAGGTAATGATCTCTGTCACATTCAAAGGATGAAGCGGATAGGTTTGTTTTTCTCTTAATCGGAGATTTTGGTTTTGAGTGTTGATGTGAAAAAAATCCTTGGTAGGAAATGAAATCTGGATTGATTGGGCTCTGATACAATGTCAATTGAGTAAGCCTAAAGAGCAAGGAAGATTGATAGTGCTCTTGAACAGCTGAACCCGATTCTTCCAAGGAAGAAGATGAATAGAGAGAGAAAGAGAATTTCTTATGGATCTGAATTGATACCTTTACAATGAAATCAACGAGTATATGTAATAGAGAAGGGACAGCTGTCCACAATTCAGTTATAACAACTAGTAACCGACTTCCTCTACAACTATTACACTCACGTGTCCCACTTAACAGACTCAAATACAAAATTAACGACTAACTCGATTTCTAATCAATTGACATGTAACAGGCTCCAATGCGGATACCAAATGAAAATAAAATAAAATGGGAACCTATTTTGTCCGTTCTGTGCAATGTGTATCATTTAAAGGATAGAAACATGAGTTTTCTTGAGCTTGATACACCATAATTGGTGAGCTGTTCACACCTTCATCTAGTGGTGGGGATTTGAATCCCATTGTAATCCCCCTCTGTCCTTCCCCTCCCCCCAAAAAATAATTTTGAACTTCATATCTGGTTAAATAAGTTCACATAAATTGAAATAGAAGACGTAGTTAATTATGGATAGGATTGTGGATAATAATGTTCCAAATTAGAGCAAGTCAAAAATCATACTGTAAAATCGAACTCAACTCCAATGTGATCCTCTTCTATATAAGAAGTATTTGCAATCTATTTCACTATATATACGTATCTATAAATTGATTTTATAGAAAAAACATTTTGGTTAGTATTTTAGTAGTTTTCTAACAAAGTCATAAATTAATATATTGAACCAAAAGAAATTATAAACTTATAACAATTGAAAAAATTAATATAAACTACAAAACAAAAAGAAATTATAGAGAGAATATATGAAGGTGTGTAACGACAAATATACTCTAAGCTTAGGCTTTAAACATACGATATGAAATTATGATTTCAAATAAGCATTTGGACACGTGATGAGAGATCATTATTTCAAATCCCAAATTTTCTAAACAAAAAACAGGATTTATGAACTCAAATCATGATTTTAATTTTTCTTAAAATATACGACTTGACTAATAAATTTAAAATTTATATTTTGTAAAAAAAATTTATCAGTTTAAATTTTGCAAAAAACAGACATATTGCTAGCGCGAAGAAATTTTTCGTACCATGTGAAAAAATTATATAGAAGAAATTATTATTGACTAGTAATTTTATATAAATACTATATATCTTTAAAAACTTGTAATCACAAATATTTATTTACGAGAGAAATATAAAAATATACGATTTATCAATATTCAATAAGATATCTTAGAATATTCTAAAATGTTTTATAAAATATAATTTATTGTTTAATATGATTGTATAACAATTAATTTTATTTTTGGTGATAATTTTATCATACAAACTTAAAAATAAATGACATATAAGTGAAAAAAAAAATATGCTAAAACCCTATGTCTCTTCTCTCTTCCCTAAACCCTCTTTACATCTTGCAAACAAAACCACTATCAGTCCACCTTTCACCATTGTAAGAGCTCCAATGGCAGCCTTTGAACTACTCTGCCAAGCTCGTCGTCACTGCTCATACAGAACCCCATCTCACTTTTCTCCTCTTGTTCGTTCTCATTTTCACAGATTACTCTCCTCATCCTCATCATCAGAAAACCCGAATCCGAATAACCCAAGTCCAATTCAACCCGTTTCCTACACCCCTAAGAACCCGCCGGAGAGTAGTACCCGACCCGAATCAAATAACCCAGATGGGGTTAAAGCGGATGGTGGGTTGTGGACCCGGGAGGATCTCCGGTACTTGAAAGATGCACCGAAAATAGCTCCGATTTCTTATCCGACAAGGGTGGCGCCGTTACCGGAGGATTTGCCGGAAGAGGAGAAAGGGAAAATGGAAGGTATGGGTGATGAAGAGATGGAGAGAGAGAGGAGAAGAATCGAGGCGCAAAAACGGGCGGCAATGAGGAGAGTTATGAATGTTGAAGAGGAAATGGTTTCGTTTCCAACATTGATTAATGTGAAGAGTGATGAAAAGAAGAAAAAAGCTGTTTATGATCTTAAAGAGGCCATTCGGCTTGTAAAGGTCAGATTTTTTTGTTTCAATCAACTGTGTATTGTTTTGTTGTAGTTTCTGTTCTATTATTAGCTGCTGCTTTTTGTACTTCTGATGCTTATTTCGCTAGACTGCTTTGGACTGTTTTTCTTGAGCTGAGCGTCTATCTGAAACAACCTCTCTACCTACCTCTGTGTTACTTCTGTGAGGTAGGAGTAGTAAGGTTTGAGTATACTCTACCTTCTACGGGCCTCACTTTGTGAGATTACACCGGTATATTGTTGTTGTTGGTTATATGATTCTTTTTAGCATTTGTTGTTTCTTGTACAAAATTTTTACTCCTTGTAAAGTTAAAAGGCAGTAGTAATTGGATAATATATTGAAAAGAAGAAGAATAAAACAATAACAGGATGCCCATTATTAGTTTAAATGAAAAATAAAGAGAGGAGAAAACAATTAAAGGATTCCCATTAAAGAGGCCATTTGGCTTGTAAAGGTCAGATTTTTTTGTTTCAATCAACTGTGTGTAGAGATCCCAAATTAGTTGAGGTCGTTTGTATGAATTCTTTTTAGCATTTGCTGTTTCTTGTACGAAATTTTGACTTGTTATAAAGTTGTAAATAATAGTAATAATAATAAGAAAACAATCACAAGATGTGTTTCTGCTGGATTTCTAAATGTAGAAAAGAATATTTAGAATATTATTATTTCATCATCATACTTGCATGTCTGATAACTTTGTTTCAAGTGGACAGTGAAATTTCAAGGTAGTCCTAAAATAGGGAGTTGGGGAAAGAATAAAAGTAAGAACTGAACAAAACACACTTCTAGCAGTTTACTTAGGTTTCATGTGGATAACCTTCTCATAAGCTACAGTGTATCCTTCAAGGTAAAAAAAACATCATACTGAAATAACCTTGTTGTGATACTCATGATTTGCTGACATTACTAATTTGGAGTCTACATGGTATCCTAGTGAACATGGATGATCGGATGCCTGGTCTAGAGTTTGTAAATGGGTTTTCCTCAACATATTGATGAAGAATTAACTTTATAAAAATTGTTATTGCTTTGTTAAATTATTTGGAGCACCTTGTTGGTATGTCCCACATCCTCAATTGGATATCAATGATTTACTATAGGGTCCAATATATTCTCTAGGGTAAAGACTATGTGTTAATAATGAGAATTACTTGCATAACCTCCTTCCATAAGGAGCTGCTGTCACATGCTAAAGTAAAGTGTATCTAAGGATATTTTGAATAACTTCCATGTATCTCTAGAATCTAGATAAGTTAATGGTCAAGGTATTTCTAGATAAACTTTTTCGATAATGATGATGTCGGAGCCTGTTTGCGCGCGCCTCAACTGTTCCACCATGTACCTGCATCCTTTCACTAATACAAGTACCATATAACTCCATTCATCAAGGTACCTCATCAACATTTCAGCAGATAGAAGGAAATCATCTTGTTTTTTTTTGCCAATGCTAGATTCAGACAGTTGTCTTCCATTAATTACTAAGCCACACTCTAGGGTCGTATTTCTAGATAATCTTTTGTTTTTTTGTTTTTGCTTTCTTTTAGGATAATGGTGGTGTCGGAACCTGCTAATCCTGCGTTACCTATGACTTTTCATTAGTATCGGGTAACTCTATCCACCAACACTTAGGCTAGTGGAAAAAAATCACGTGGTGTTGTCTCTTCTCTCTTGGTTCCCAAGGTTGTCACTTCATCTCTTCCAACTGTTAGGCTTCTTCCTTGAGGTGTCTGAATGTTTGTAGATAATATCACAGTGAAAGATAGAGACAAGTTCAACTTTTCCATCAATTAGGGGTAGTCATATGCATGGCTCAAAAATTCAACTCTTACTTTTCCTCAGAATCTCATTATATATATTTTTTTGATCTGTTCAAGTTGAAAATAGTAATTATTGATCAAAGTCCATATTATGTAATCTGAGTGACTCTTAATCATAGCTTGCCTGAGGTCGTTTACTTGTCTGCATTTTGCATGGTGCTTTGCCTTTCTGTCGATAGTATATAATCTAAGTGGCTTTTAGCTATAGCTTGCCATGAGTTGGTTTTCTTGTGTACTTTTCCTTGGTGCTTTGTCTTTCTATTTAATCGTGCCTTCTTCAGAGGTTACAGACTGAGTCATGATTCATTGTATTTCTAGTGATTATGCAGGCTAATGCCAAGAAGAAGTTTGATGAAACTCTGGAAGCTCATGTTGTTTTGACTCCTGATATGCGCCGAAGTGACCTGGTGCGTGCTTTCGTCCTCTTTCTGGCCTACATTAAGTTTACTCTCCGAGCTTGTCGTCACTCGTCACATGATACGTGAACAGAAAAACTTCTTGTTACAACTTCTAGTGTTATTGGTTTATATGTTATCAGTTTATTCATCAGATGGTGAATGGATATTGAATATTTTAGTTCTTGGGGCTTCCATATGCAGAATTTATTAACAGAAGTCTCAGGACCAATAGGGTGCTACTGTCGTTGCGGCTGAACGAAAAACTTATTGGGCTTAGAAAGAGCTCATAAATCATGAGAGCATAGAGGGCCTTAAACCTTTCAACCTAAATCTCAATTCCTGAACATTTGGGGGCACCTCCAGAATTTACTCTGCATGCAGTCTCATAGATTTAGCAATTGACAGAAAATTCCTTTATATTTAAAACCAAGCTCCAACATTCTATATCCTAATCACGGTTTGGTTAGGGGTTTGCTGATTCCATATCCCTTTGTTGTTCATGAGTGTATGGAGCAGATTTTATTGGTTGAATCATGCTCCTAGTGCCACCTAATCAAGAGTGAATTTCCTTCCCTTTGCTGGAATATTGTCTGTGCAAGCCTCTAGAAATATAGATTCTCTTGCACAAGTGGTATAACCAGAGTGAGATTACAGTCACGTTTCATTTCCAATTCTTCCGTTTTGATTGACCTAGTGTAGCTAATTTGACCCTAGTCTAAAGCAATCTCATTTGTTTGCTAGTGCTAGCTCATAGTTCTTTCTTTTGTACTGCAGAAGCTTGAAGGTACAGTGGCTGTTCCTCATGGGTTTGGAAAGGTATTAGTGCATTCTTCATAAAGTTTAAGGTTAGATAATCATATGCTGTTTTAGATATACTGTTTGACTAAATATTTTCCTTTCAGGTATATCGCATTGCTGTTTTTGCTGAAGGAGCTGCTGCTGATGAAGCCCGAGAAGCAGGGGCTGATGTTGTTGGTGGTTTGGAGCTCGTAGAGAATATCAAGAGTGGTATGCCACTAAATTCCTTATTTAAGATTGCAATTATTTAGAACTGTAGTGGTACTTCTTATGTCCACTTACATGCTGTGATGCTGATGTAAATGGTGCAAGTTATGAGGTCAATTTACTCCTTCCAGTCTGTAAACTCTCTAAGGTTTACATTCATAACCTCTCCGGAGGCTTGCGTGCATAACCTCATATGGAGGTTTACGTTCATAGCCTCCTTCAACATATGGAGTGAAGTGAAGCTGATAAATTTTCATCCAAGCTGACTTTTCTTATTGAGAAGCCAATGTTCCTTTTTAACTTAATTCTTAAGCTAGATGTTTGATTAGTCTTTTAGTTGGGTCAACCACTCTGTAATTACTGTTAAATCTTTCCTAGAATTAATCAGCTCCATAGAACTATGTTGATAGTTGTGATACTTTTTTTTGCCTTCCTGGGAGCTGATAATCTCTTTGTAATGCTTGCATCTTCTTGATGCTTTTTGTTAATGATATCCTTCTTATTTCATCAAAAACTTAATTCTTAGAATTACAGAAAGTTCACTTTATTTTTTGGAGGTGGATGCATGTAGGAAAGCGAGAAGAATGGAACAAACCGTGGATATTAAAAGATCTAGGTTCAAAGGCACACAAGAGTTGAAAATCTGATCACTTTTGATGTCAAATTCAAAAGTAATGGTGATAGATCTAATGGGAAGGGCAGTCTTCAATCTGTTGAATGAGGCTCAAATTAATATCATGGAATGTTAGGGGGTTAAATGACTTGTGAGCCAAAAGAAAGACCTTATACTTTACTTTCTCCCCAGAAGTATAACGTGCAGTATACTTCCTATTATTATGGGCTTCTCCTAGAATGGTGGTGGAAACACTGGTGAGTTGGTGAGCTAGTGAGAGGAATATGTAGGAAAGTCCCTCTTAGTATGCTCTGGATGATTGTAGGGAAAGGTACAGTAAACATCTCGAAGAATTGTGAATCCATTGTTGAGAGTCGAATGCTCTGTGTTTCATATATATTTTTAGTGTAAAAGAATATCCCTCTTTGAAGATAGCAGGTTAGATTTACTTACTGGGAGGCAGGATGAATAGTCGAATACATTGTGTACTTCTCGTAAAGCTTACACTGTCTTGGCGTGACAGCATTGGAAGAATTTTGACCTAAAATTTTTCAAAATCAGGGACCAAAGATGGGATAGCTTTAGGCAAATGCTGGAGGGAAAAACTTACTCCCTCTGCTCACTTTTACTTGCCGGTTTTGGTTTTTGCATGTCTCTTAAGAAACAATGATTAATATGAGTATTTTACCACAATGCTCATATTAATTGATGTATAGTCTTTGACTTTGGGAAATAAGTAATTAATATTGAGGATAAAACATAGAAATAATTGTTTTTTCTTGATATGTTAAAAGTAACAAGTAAAAGTGAAAATCTATTTTTGAAATGTTGGAAAAGGAAAAGTGAACGGAGGGAGTAAATGGTCATTCAACTATAGCAAGTTCTTCACCAAAGTCACTTATTTTATTTTGTATCAACGAAGTCTTGCTAATTTTTCTAGTTTACTGACCAAGGCATTATAGCTAAAACACTACTCCCTCTGTTCACTTTTACTTGTCCAGTATTTCAAAAATAGATTTTTAGTTGTCATTTTTAACATATTAAGAGAAGACTATTATTTTTTCTTGTTGTACCTCCACATAATTACTTATTCTCCAAATCATTTTCTAAGATCTAAGACTATACATCAATTAATATGAGTATTATGGTAAAATACTCATATTAATCATTGTTTCTTAAGGGAAGTGCAAAGTCCGAAGTGGACAAGTAAAAATGAATGGAGGGAGTAGACGGATAATTACATAAACCTTGCCTCAAGTTTGATTTTATAACACTTACTTCCTTTATGGTTATGCTTGCTCTTATTTTTTATTTTTTTTTATTTTTTTTGATAACCGAGAAATCCGTCTGTGACCCGCCCTTTGGACCGATCACAGCCTTCTAAACTCGGTGGATAATGGGCCTGCCCGCCCCTCTACCCTTCTGCTCTTATTTTATTTTTTAACCTAATTATTATTAAAAGAAATTATAATAATTAGGTTAAAAATTAAATAAAAGGGCCAAGTAAAACCACAAAGAAGTGAGTGTTACAAAGCCAAACTTGAGGGTCATTCATGTAATTTTCCCTTAGTTTTATTGGCTATAATGACTTTGTAGCTAAACTAGCATAGCTTGAGTGACTTTGTTGATACAAAAACATAAGTGACTATAATAATTAGTTTTAAAAAAATATTACAAAAAGAAATAAAATAAGATGGGCAAGCATAACCACAAAGGAAGTAAGTGTTACAAAGTCAAACTTGAGAGGATGTTTATGTAATTATCCTTTGTGTTTTGGCTATAATGACTTTGTAGATAAATTAGCATAACTTGAGTGACTTTGTTGATACAAAATAAACGTAAGTGACTTTAGTGAATAATTTGTTATAGTTGAATGACCATTTAGGTTATTCCCTTGCAAATGCTGATTAAATCTGGTTTTAGAGGACTTCATTCCGAAATAAAAAGATCAGCAATTTCACCCACACATTTGGGGATGATGATGAAACCATTCTTTTCTTTTGAACATGTATATTCTAACCCTTCAGGAAGATATGTTGTTTCAATGTTATTCCTTTGAGCTTGATTTTTTCCACTGTCATTGATTATCATGCCCTTGACATTTTTAATTTGATTATATATGCAGGAAATGTGAAGATTGATTTTGACAAATGTTTTTCCACTCATGCAATGATGCCGAGCTTGAGACAGGTTTCTTAACTTGACTATCCATACTTGTCATTGACATCTCTTCTGTGATTACACCGTAAATTCAGGGGTCATTTGATTTTCCACTAGCGTAAAGGTAGTTGAGAAAGATTTTTTTTTGTTTGGTTTCCCACCCGGTGTTTGGTACCCGCATTGGAGCCCAACTAGTCCTTTAAGATTTGAAACTTCTAAGTTATAAAAAAAAGATTATGAACTTGAAGAGATTAACATGGAAAAGAGTGCAATATAGTCCCCTTTAAGTGGTATACTGGCATTTGGCTCACAAAGTTATGTACATTTCTACCTTTCAGTTCTAAAAAGAATATCAAGATATCTATTCTATTAAAGTTCATTAAAAAATAGTAGGAGTGAGTAATGTGAGTTCGTATACTTTTCAGGACAATAAGAGATGGGTTTAATTAATTAAAAAAAAAAAAAGAGGGGAAGAAATAAAAAGTTTCATGCGAACGTAGTAGTCAGTTTCAAGTGAAATTTAAACAAAATTTCTTACTTCATTAAAAAAAAGTAGTCATTTTCATGGAAGCAGATATATATATTTTAAAAGAGAATGAAAAACTGATGATATATCTGAAATCAAATAAGACGGGTTCCTCTTTTTAAAAATGCTCTCAGGCACAATCTCCAGATTTTCTCTCTCCTGCTTCTTAGGAGGGGAGAATATCCTTTCCGGCTTGCCACCGGACACATCCTTTTCTTTGTTTTCCTTTTGCTTCCTCTTTCCTAGCTAACACCTTCTGTGGAAGCAGAACAAAGCAACGGAAGAAAGTGAAAATTAAAGGAAAAAGAGTGACTGTTTTTTCTCCTTGTAAAAAAAAGAGTGACTAGTTTTTTTCTTCAAAAGTTTTTAAACAGACATATGAATCGAAGTTGATGAATTGGAGATTTGATGTTTGAAAACTACAAAAACTAGTCATATGGGAAAGATTTCAAAAATAAAACTAAAAGAACACTTGGGGGCAACAATTTATATGCTACGATTGTTATGTGGACAGACGAGGGTAATTAGGATGTCAAGTTGTATTGTAGTCTTTCTATATTTTGTATTTGGTCAAGAAATACGGTTTTGTATTTGGTCAAGAAATATGAGGAAGGATTGACAGCATGATTAATGTTTGCATCAAGAATAATTTTGGAGGGTTGAATCAGTTAGCATAGCCTAGTATGCATTTATCTCAATAGAGGGTATGTACAGATAGTAAGGTCCATGACGCATGATACAAGGTTCATTTGCTAAGCAACACTCTAATTGTAACAAGGGAGGCTATTGCAGTCCTTTAATTTCAATTTTATGACCTGTATAAGTTGATGCTAATATGATCCCTATAGAACGACTGGTAAAAGTTGAACGTATAAAGGCGAGGGGGGAAAACATAAGTGTGTTTTAGTGCTTCTCAGTGACTAACATCACATGATTTTGCAGATTGCGAAGTACTTGAGACAATTGATGCCAGATACTAAGGTAAGTATTCTGCATCTTTCGGCTCTTAATTCAGGTTGTTCTTTAGGAATTAGTGCTTATTTTCTCATAATGCATGCAGAAAGGTACTGTTACCAAAGATATTACAAAAGCGGTGAAAGAAGCTAAGCGAGGTGTACCTTTCAAAAAAGATAAAACTGCAATTGTGCATGTAGGAATTGGGAAGGTACACTTGCCTCTTTCTTCATGCAGAGATTCGTAAGCTTCATTGGATATAAACTACTGGAATGCACCTATTCACATTTTCTCCCTGAAAACACTGTTCTGCAGGTAAGTTTTCAAGAAGAGGCATTGTGTGAAAACATTGGTGCATTTGTACATGAACTTTTGCGTCAGAAGCCTGCTGGCCTAAAAAAGAGTAAGCAACTCTTAATTATATCCTTATTGATTTGTTTGGAATGTCAGCAATAAATCCTGCTTACTTCCTCTTCCCCCCCGCTTAGGATTCATGTAGTTGTCGGATAAGTATGCAAAACTATATTTTCCTTAGACTTCTGGTTGTCCAAAAGTTTTTTTTACCCTGTATATGGAAGAATACAATTTATTATACACATGACTGTCACTAACAGGGTAAAATGGAAGAATACAATTTATTATACACATGACTGTCACTAACTTTGGTGGCAGCAACTTTTTTGTTATCTACACTTGTCGGTAACAAAAAAAATTTTCTGCGATACAGGCTCAAAATATGCTGGTTATGTGAATACAGTCCACCTCTGCAGTACGGTGAGCTCCCGGACTTAACATTCTTCGTAAATCTGATACTTCACAGGAATATTTCCAAGTACAATTATAAACTAAAAATAGATATATGAGAGTACGGACAAGAACCTTATAAATGTTGCTTCTTGATAGGCCCTTTGCCGCTCTCCCGTTTGAGGGATTCCCTACTTTGGCTATAATTAAATATCTTGGTGTTAGTGTTCAAGCTGCTTATGCCTACATTACTTGCATAAAGTATGGCTTGCGAAGGTCCCTCGTTAAATACCTAAAAAAACTTTTATCAAAAAAATACCTCAAAATCTATGGTCATGTAGTATTACAGCTTGGTTTAAGATGTAGGAATTTTTAAAGCTTAATTTTAGGTAGTATGATCTGCTTCATAGTTCCATCGATATATTATGTATGTACTGTGTCTTTATGGGTACGTATCCATCGAATTGGCCAGTTTGCAGTTTATTGGCCACTTGAAACTGCATAATCATCAGAACCGACTGCAGCTTCATTTACTCTTTTACCTATCTAGGCTCCTGGCTGGCTGTAACCGTGGGAGGTGGGGAAATCATGAAGGAGACATGTGGAATTCCCTTGTTCTTTACCAGTATTTGACTGATTTTACCTCGTAGAGCACGCTTTGTCAATGATCTGCTGTTCCCAAAACTTCATAGCTACATTCCATGTTTGGATGAGACTAGAAGTGTAATGCAGATCTGTGCTTGACATTTGATTATTTGGATTAATGGTGGACAAGGCATGTAATGATCTTTCAGTGACCTGAATTTCATTATTACCTTGAACCGGAGGGACACAAATATCTATCATTTTGGGTGTGTCGGAGCTCAAAACTCTCGTCCTTAACTGTACATTGTACTTGTGCTTTCTCGAGACCGAATAGTAGAGAACTGAATTTTTTTCTGAAAAAAACAATTTGAATCTTAAAATCTCTGGTTCACGTTCACCATTCTTGAGCTGAGAGTCTATCGGAAACAACCTCTCTACCTCTGAGGTAGGGATAAGGTCTGCATAATCTCTACCCTCCCTAGACCCCACTTTGTGCGACTACATTGTGTATATGTTGTTATTGTTGTACTCTCTTGTTCACCATTTTGGTACCCATATGCCATTTTCATATCTGGGGGATGCATTGCAATGTTGATATGCTTGAATATGTCCGTCCTTTTGGTACCTGTTCTTTTCGTGTTCAAGATTCTAATTGCATGATGATTCTTGAA
Organism: Solanum chiquidenum; assembly: GCA_029582725.1. NCBI lineage: Eukaryota > Viridiplantae > Streptophyta > Magnoliopsida > Solanales > Solanaceae > Solanum > Solanum chiquidenum. The sequence goes on along the minus strand of JAJOOS010017714.1, from coordinate 1,186 downwards.
ATTTGCAGATGGGTCCATCATTTCCTGTTACAATACAGTCGTTATCGATTGCAGCAGACCGCCATGCAAGGAAGTATGTTCAATGATAGTATCTGAGTAGAAGATCAAATTTTATTGACTTGATACCCTCTCTTAATAGATCCAATTTTAACTTGGTACTTTGTTGTACTCATTTGTTTAAATTTCTTGATTTTCCCACATTAGAAAAGGGTGTTTCCTAGTTATTTTTGTTTCTTCCCCTTTATTGTAATGATCTGTGCCCCGCCCTGCTTGAAACCCCTTTTAACATAAAATTCACTACTGTTGCTTCACATTTTTATTGTTCTGTCATAGAGAAATAAGTATGTTTTCTGTTCAATTAACAAGACCTTTCTTATCTAGAGTTCAAATAGTTGAACACATCTAAAGACGATTGCTACTCACTAGAGATATTGGAAGTCGGATTTAAGTTCTGTTGAACTCATAACTTGCAATTTGTTGGTATAGGCTTTGCCTCCTCCCCTCTACCGGGGAATTGCTTAGATAGCTGATTTGAGTTGTTATTTAAGGTATTAGCTATTTTAAATCGAACTTTAGATTATTATTTTTCTTTTGAAGGCAACACTAGTCGCCGCGAATGCCTATAATAATCGCCATTAAAAGTATGTTTAGTGGCAACACAAGTCGCCGCGAATGCCTATAATAATCGCCATTAAAAGTATGTTTAGTGGCAACACAAGTCGCCGCGAATGCCTATAATAATCGCCATTAAAAGTATGTTTAGTGGCAACACAAGTCGCCGCGAATGCCTATAATAATCGCCATTAAAAGTATGTTTAGTGGCAACACAAGTCGCCGCGAATGCCTATAATAATCGCCATTAAAAGTATGTTTAGTGGCAACACAAGTCGCCGCGAATGCCTATAATAATCGCCATTAAAAGTATGTTTAGTGGCAACACAAGTCGCCGCGAATGCCTATAATAATCGCCATTAAAAGTATGTTTAGTGGCAACACAAGTCGCCGCGAATGCCTATAATAATCGCCATTAAAAGTATGTTTAGTGGCAACACAAGTCGCCGCGAATGCCTATAATAATCGCCATTAAAAGTATGTTTAGTGGCAACACAAGTCGCCGCGAATGCCTATAATAATCGCCATTAAAAGTATGTTTAGTGGCAACACAAGTCGCCGCGAATGCCTATAA
>JAJOOS010017713.1:0-19685 GCA_029582725.1 Solanum chiquidenum | reverse complement strand
CATTAAGGTATGCTGGAGACCTCCAAAAAGGTAGTAACAAGCTAGAACAAGAGACTAATTACAGTAATCCTAAAAGATCTACTAATTGTTCAGCATTTTCTATACAATGTTCTTTACACCAAAAGTAAAAAGTTGCTATGCAGCTCTCTTTGATTTTCTGAATGTTGTTGAATCTATCTTCAAAGTTTCTTCCATTCCTCTCCCTCCAGATAGTCCACCAGATACAGTGTGGGATTATTCTCCACCACTTCTTCTGTGTCTTGCTTCCCCCTCTCCTAATCCAGCAACTTAACAAGTCTGCTGTGTGCTCTGGCATTGACCATTTAAGACACTTCAAGCTTTCAATCCTTGCTATGAGCCAATAATCTATTTGACCTTTTGAATACATGAACATCAGTTCAAATGGCTGTTGACACTGGTGCTAAGCTCGAATTTGAAACAAGTTCAACCTTTTGAGCTTCCTTTGCTCCTTTCTCTCTACTGATCCCACATGTAGGACTGAAAAAAATGTCTTTTTTTCCCTTTTTCTCTGTGTAAAGCATCTCTGTAGTACTGCTGATTTTTTTCCCCAATTGAGTTAATTTATAATTTTCTATTGTATACTTTTTGATAATTTGCATCAGATGATTGTGACATGTATATAATTGTGATCTAAGATATGAGAATAATATCACAAATCATGATTGAACTCCAAATTTTTTATTTTTTTTGATAACCGAGAAATCCGTCTGTGACCCGCCCTTTGGACCAATCACAGCCTTCTAAACTCGGTGGATAATGGGCCCGCCCCTCTACCCTTCTCCACTTAAATACCGGGCTTCGCTTTGCATGGTGTGGGGCTTGAACTTGCGACCTAAGCCACAAATCCTCCACCTTTTGCCACTTGAGCTAGGCCTTGGGGGCCACTTGTTGGGAATTTTTGATCTAGATATGAATGAAAATGTGGTCCCAACTACCCTTTGGGGTGGCCCAGTGGTTTGGGCTTGGGCTTGGGACTTCCATGTTGGAGGTCTCAAGTTCGAAACCCCTTGCTAGCAAAAGCAAGGGGTTTGCCTTCAGGGTCGAGCTCGTCGCACCGGGCTTGCCTAGTGCGGGTTACCTCTCTTATGTGGTTTGCGAGCTATTGCATAAGAGCGGGGGTTTTACCCTGTGCATACCCAGAGGGTAGCGGCTGCGGGTTTCCCTTGTCATCAAAAATTAAAAATAAAATAAAATGTGATCCCCAAATTCAAGGGAACTGATAAATTTAAACCTACATATTCTTTGCATCTCATTCCACTTATCATCAAATGTTTTAGATGCAACTTGGTTTGCAACTTCTAGAATAGTTGATTGTTTCTGCCAAACTTCTAAGGTGTGAGTGTGATGGTGTTTCCATGAGTTGTTCAAAAACTAGAGAAGGCTTCTGATTTTCGCTTGATGGTTTTAACGAAGTATTTGGAAATGAAATCTTGCTTATCAATTATCTTTCGAAAAGAAAGTCTTGTTCATCAATCAAACATTTGAGTGTCTTTTGTTATAGGAAGAGGAAGAGGGTTTTCCATATGGTAGTGTACCAAAAGAAATCCTTAGTATGTACTAGAGAGGAAAAAGTTCATCTCAAATACATAAATTCCCTAAAGGATATGTTTGAAGGAGATGTCAAAATGTAAGACCATGGAAGAAATTGCAGAGTTTTCCATAACCATGGTTTATCTAGGAATTAATTTTAGTCTGTACTGGTTTCTCCTATTTTATGAATGAGTTAGCCAACAGTCTACGAGATTGAGTTCCAGAGTATATGTTATTTGTGGGCCTATGTTGGTGTTGATATAACTAGTGGGAGGTTACTAAAGCTTGATTTGTGGCGAAACACTCGAAACTGAGAGTTTTTAGGATAGGTGCAAGGATGATAGGATATACGCACAATAAGTGTAGCCAATACAAGAAAAGTAAAGTTTGAGGCAAGATTAGACTGAACTGCAGTAACTAAATGTTGACACTTAAGATATCTAGGCTCAATCTTTCTAGAGAATGTCTTGATAGTGCAATAGGAGGATATTTTACAAAGTGAAGGTAAGTTCTATAAAATGTGTGAGACTAACAATGCTATGTGGCAGCGTATGTTGGGATATATTGTCGACATTTCTGTAAGGCGGGTGTCGTAAAATTGCATAAGATAGATATGTCGTTATACCAGGTTAGACGAAATTAGAAATGAGAATGTGGCCTGCAATGGTTTAGTTGTGTTCTGCAAAGCTCCTAAATGCACCTTTGTCTAGATTCACATCATGACAGTTTTAGGTATTATTACAGGATGAGGTAGACCTTAAACCATATGGAATGAAGTTCTCTTAAAAAGACATATAATTTCTTGGAATCCATGCAAATTCTGCTGGTATATAACACAACAGAAGCAAAATAGCCTTATAGGCGGTACCAGTTAGTTGGTTTAAGGTTAACCGCTATTGGTATTACTTACATCTGGTCCTTTGATAAGAAGTCTCTTAAGTTTTATTGGAGATTGCTACCTTTTACTTATAAAGAAAAGGTCTGCTAGAGCTTGCATGATAAAATAAGTGTGAGAATTAGAGATAATCTCTAGCTTCAGAGAGGCCTTAATTTGTTCTTAAAGAGAGATTATTCAATGGTGGAAAGAACGGATCTGATGGAGCAGAAATAGATATAGAGGATTCATATAGCCCTGTGTGAACATCTCTAGGATTGATGTAGTTGTCGTATAATTATGTTCAAATGAAGAAAATGCACATCTCACATGAAAATTGTACATCTAGAGGTCCATTTCTTGTTCCCAGTTTTGGATATAAAAAAACTTATACCCTTCCTGGCAGTTCTTCCCACCTCCATAAAGAATTATGCAATTCTTTTTCCTAGAATCTGTATACAGCCAGGAAATTTACAGAATTATAATTGAAGACAACTTTTGGTGGTCTCTGATATTGATTGTTGTCATCACATAAAACACTCAGGTTCCACGGGTTCTTGAAGCTACAAAATGAGATTGGTAACATTACAAGACAGGAGGCTGTTAGCATGGTGAGCCAATTATTGCTATGATGATTTGTTTGGTATATATCAGTTAACTTTCTCAATTTTTTTTTAATCTTTCTCAAAAAAATCAGTTAACATTGTGCCCTTTATTCATCATGTGACTGCTTTGACTCAGGTCCCTCCTCTGTTCCTGGATGTACGGCCAGATGATTTCATTCTTGACAGTTAACTATTCTTCAATACTCTGCATCTAAGTTCATTTTTTCCATTCTTCATTAATTTATGAATAACAAAGTAACAAACTGGATAAATAGAAACTTTACTGTCCCTTTATCTTGCAGTGTGTGCAGCTCCTGGTTCCAAAACGTTTCAGTTACTTGAGATGATACACCACTCAGCTGAACCGGGATCATTACCTGGTGGAATGGTCTCTCTTTTTCCTCATTTTCTCTCTTAAAATCATTGATGTCAATGCAACTCTCTCCCTAGTTCTTTCATCCATCTTTGTTGGCGTCATATACTCTCTCCGATCCATCCTTGCAAAAATTGAAAAATATATTCTCTGGATCCTTGTAACATTTGATGTTTCTCTTTGAAATGCCTCGTTATATAGGTCTTAGCAAATGATGTTGATGTTCAAAGGTGTAACCTTCTCATCCATCAAACAAAGAGAATGTCCACTGCCAACTTGATAGTCACAAATCATGAAGCACAGCACTTCCCTAGCTGTCATTTGAATAGAACTTATGGAGAAGGTTCTGAGCCACAAGAAGTGAAAGAACTTGATATTGATCAACTTCTATTTGATCGTGTCTTATGTGATGTTCCATGCAGTGGTGATGGCACTTTACGCAAGGCCCCTGATATATGGAGAAGATGGTAGTTAATTACAAATTACTAGTACTTATCACTCTCATTTTGCATTCTGCAATCAATATAATTGTCTTGTGTCCCCTTCCCATCCCTCTATTTTTCCTTCTGCACAGGAATGCAGGAATGGGTAATGGTCTACATGGGCTACAGGTTCAGATAGCAATGCGAGGTTCATTATTCTCTCTCTCTCTCTCTTTAATTGTACATTGGTCTTCTAAGCAGATAAGCTGAGCATCACTAACCATCATGCGGCAGCTTATGATTTTAGCCGGCAAGTCACCTTTGAGTTTGTGCTTAAGGATGAGTTGGTTGATTCCAAGTCTTTTTTCCTATTATGGGCTTAAGATACATCTTGATATCCAAGATCAAGATTGAACAATGTTAAAAATGATTACACTTGTGGAAGTAACACAAACATAAAATAAGATAAGGTCTTTCCTATGCAGACTTCCAGGCTGTCTGGTCCCCATAGATATGACTTATGACACTATAATTGAAGGTAATAAAAGGTACGAGGTAAACCTAAAATTATATAGAGGGAGTTGTCTCAAATTTTTTAAAATCTATCGAATTCATACACTTACCACTAAGAATAGAACATAATGGAAGTAAAGGATCCATATATGCGACACCAACAAGTTGGGACTAAGCTAAATATCCATGTAGGAGTAGGGATAAGTGTGGGATTTCGAGTGCCCCTGATTGCCTTAAAAGACGTTATTTAGTATATTTGAATGAAATGGATCTGAATACAGTTGTATTGATGGTTTCATATTGGCACCACAACTTATGGAAGTGAAGCTTAATTGATTGATTGATCGATATTTCCTCTATCACTTATTATTTGTCTGTTTCTGTATTGAGAAGAATAGTAGTAGCGGAATACACTTTATACTTTGTCTCACAAAGGTGCAGTAGTAGTGGTTACCTCGTCCCAACAACTGTAGCATATGTTAAGGCATGTGGGTGCCTTTATTTAGATAGGCTATATCTTGTTTCTTTAGTTCTTCCACTGTGAAAGAGGTCCCGACTAATGGAGCACAACAGCAATCTGAGGGTAGGAAACCCCTGTCAAGCCTGAATATTTTCAAACTGCTTTTATGCCACTATAGACAATGTTGTATGGTAGTGAATGTTGAACTGCTAGAGTCCAACATATCCACAAGATGAGTGTTGTAGAGATGCGGATGCTACGATGGATGTGCGGTCATATCATATTAGATAAGATTTAAAATGACTTTATTCGCAGAAGGTACAACTGTACAAGTAGCACACATTGAGGATAAAATGCGAAAAGATCACTTGAGATGGTCTGGACATATTTTGCGGCGAATGCACTTCTCTGTAGGTGTGAAACTATGGTAAGTTAAGGAGTTAAAAGCCGACAGGGTAGATCTAAAATCACATGGAAGAAAGTTGTCTCGAAAGGTCTACAAATGCTTTTTATCAATTCAGACTTAGCTAAAGATAGGGTTCAATGGAAGAAGAAGATCCATATTTGTAATAGCTACTAGTTGAGGAAAGGTTGTAGACTTGTTAGAGAGATTCTAATATATTGTTATTAATATTGTATTTGTGTATGTGTTTGATTTGCTTTTCTCTTTTATTTATTTAGTATGATATGAAATGAGCTTAAATGAAAGTGGGGATTCATATAGCCAATTCCAATTTGTTTGGGACTGAGGCGTAATAGTAGTTGTTGATAGCACCAATCAAATAAGAAACGGATCTGCCATACACATCAAAGAGGAATGGCATAAACAAGTTATTTCAATATGCTTGATTAAAATTTAAAAGATTATTCCTTTACAAAGTAAGGATAGAAAGGAAAAGATTCTAGTTTCTCGAACAAGATGGATTAGAAGACCACAAAACATTAGATTAATTGTATGTCGTTCAAGAAGCAACATCAGTTAAACTATAATTTTGTTGCTCAAATTTTCGCGGGTATATTTTCCCTGCTAAGGATGTTGTTTCTTGAATTATATAGAAAAAAGAAGCTTAAGTCTTTAGGAGACGTTTTGTGGAAGTCCGAGCTTTGGATAGGTGCTGCCGTTCTGGTAACTGGACCGGCATGAAAGGTTTCTGAAACACTTGAGGGGTTAGGACTTTAGAGCACTATACAATTCCTTCTGAGTAAGACCCCTCTTTCTTTATGAAAAGCCTTCAACTGACACATGGTTGTTCATACATATATTTCAGGATTGTCTTTGCTTAAAGTTGGTGGAAGGATGGTTTATTCAACTTGCTCAATGAATCCCATTGAGAACGAGGCTGTGGTTGCCGAGGTAATCTGAGAAAGAATGCATCACATGTTGATTACAATCTGTTATATGTGTAGCTTATGTTACCAAATGGAAATTTTGCTCATTTTTAGCTTCCCAGAAATTAATGAGTGATACTACTGAAAGTACAAAAAAAACAGAAAAGAAGATTATTGAGTATAGATCTTGCTCGATTGCAGTAGGGTGGGAGAGCGGGAAAAAGGGAACCCTTAGTGAGCTCTTCAATCATTGCAATGGCTGCACATTTTTTAGCTGGATTTTCTTATTTACAGCCCTCCCTTTTTTTCTTCCTCCTGTCTTGACCCCCGGGCTTGTCAAAATTCTGTATGCCTACTCTTGTTCTAACTTATATCAACAAGTGGGCTGATGTGGTGCATGTATTCTTTTTCTTTGATTTCTTTGTATGTTTTCCATGCTACATCAACTACTATACTCCATTAGTATAATGGACACAGTAGTAATTAGTTTATATCATGGATTTCATGGAAATTACTTGGATTTCTCTCTTCAAGGTTGAACAACACTGTCAAAATAGTAGCTGAATGTGCAGCCTCTCTGTCCCTAGTGTGGCAAATGTTCCACATGTTTGCTTTTTGCTGCTGATGACATAATCATCATAATTTCCTGAAGGACAGAGAGATAGCAATTTTGATATTGCATTACAACGTTATAAAAATCTAAGTCCAACATTCCTTCTCATAAAACCTGATTGTTCTCTTGTTCCTCAGATATTGAGAAGGTGTGGAGGATCGGTTGAACTCATTGATGTCTCCAGTGAACTTCCTCAGCTTGTTAGAAGGCAAGGTCTGAAAAAATGGAAGGTTTGTGGTTAATTTTCTTGATCTCTTCTCCATGTGATGTTCAGACTTTGGTCAACTTGGTTTGATCAAAGGTTGGGACATTGACGTTCAATGTTAAGGTTATAATAGAAAATGAAAAAATAGAGGGGAGTTCTACTGAGGGTAGCACCTGCTGCAAGTAGACACTCCGCCTTTCTGAAGGTTGTCTTGTCCTGTACGATGCTATGCCTTACATGGTGCCAACCATGAGGTGCCTTTATTTTTCAAATAGATTTCCAAAACCTGTTTGGTGTCTGAGCATTTTCTGCAGTAGGTTCTCATAACGATTTGACAGTATACTTTCTTTTTCTATCAGTTTCCAGGATACTCTTCAACCCCTGCATTATTTCCTTGCAAACCCTGCAAAACAAGAAAATTTTGTTGATCTAAAAAGCTTCAAAGTCAGTCATATTCCTTTTTAATGTGATATGTCAACCTGCTCTTAATATTGAGCAGTCATTGACTTTTCTGTATTACACTCGGCCAAAGTTGGGTATAATGTAATTCAGCTTTATAGTTTTTGCTGGTTCAAAGACGTGAAGGACGAGAATTACGTCAGTGGAACTAGTTAAATATCAGAAGTTCTTTTTATTTTGTTTCAGTTTATCTGACATGGGAGGCTTCAGTGAGCCTCGCTTTGTTATGAGTTCTACTAATTCTATATTTGCCTATTAGTAGTACAAGCTGGTGCAGAAGTAAAGACTAGTATCCATCCTTAAATTCTTAATTCCATTTATGTTAAACAGGTATGGTTGCTTTACGCTGCTTCATTGAATTTGATTGATATTTGTTCTTCTGTGCATGCAGGTTCAAGATAAAGGGATGTGGTTGACTTCTTACAACGAAGTTCATGATTCTCGCAGAGCTGCAGTTGTTCCTGGAATGTTTCCCTCTGGCAAAGGCTACGTGGATGCACCTGAGCATGGTGTTGATGCAAGGAGAAGTCAATTGCGTGATAATGGGAGTAATGGTCATTCTCAAAATGGTGTTGGGATGGTGCAGGATCCTGCAACTCCTACTACAATCTTGGACGAGGAAGCTTCAACTCTACCACTGGAACATTGTATGAGGATAGTGCCACATGACCAGAACAGTGGAGCCTTCTTTATTGCTGTCTTTCACAAACTTTCTCCTTTGCCAGGTGAGTTAAAACATCAACCATTTGTCAGAAGTGGAAAATTGGGGCATTAAACATTTAAGTATGCATGATATGGCTAGTTCAAATAGAACATCTGCACAGCTATATCTTCTGTTGTGGTCAAGTTTTGAAATCAGATTCGAAACTTGAAGAACAAGAACTCAAAACTTCAAGAATGGTACTCTTTTTTGTGATTTGTAGATTATAGAAAAACAAAGAACAATGCTTTTAAGAACAACTCCTTAGCCTAAGCTCTACTACCAAATGATAGCAACCAAGATGCAAAAACGAGGAAATAGGACAAGTAATGAAAAAAAAACTTGATAGAACACAAGGATAAAAGTAGAAATAAGGTTGGGCTTGACAGAAAATTAGAAGAAAGAAAGGAGAATGCTAACAATCAAATAACTATTCAATTATTAGAATAATCCAAGGGGGAAGAGAGTTGAACTCATACATGGATCCATAGCAAGAAGAATTCCAAGAAGGTTCTTTAAAGAGATACAAACAATCACCCAGAAGAGTATGATCTTTAATCATCCAAAAACTAGCCAGCTTGTCAAAAGAGGAAACTAAGATATATATATACAGGTCTATATAGAAGCTAACAATAGTAATAAATATCCCTAAACTAGCCTTGAATTACACATAGGCTTGAATTCGTAAATTCTTAGGGTTCTAAAATGTCTCCACATTTGATAATCATGGAGCCATTTTTGGTGAGCTTCTTCTACAATTGGCCTCATGTTTGATAATCATTTTGTTTCCCTGTGGTGCTCCATCACCTCCTCGTTGCCAGGCTCCATGTTTTGGAATGTGGATGCGTTTTTTGGTCCACGTTTCTCTCCTCTTTGTGCTTCTTGTTTTCCTAGGATACATTTGACTTGAAAGCTTAGTTTCCTTGACCTGTTGTAGCACTCCAAGGACTTAATGTTGATTGGGCTTGAGCGGTCCCTTAGGATCCTTTGTTTGGTTGTCTTCGTCTCTTCCTTTTAATAACCAGACTGGGTCTTGAGGTATTCTTTCCATGCTCTCTTGAAACACTCTAGGCTTTCAGTGTTAGTAAGTTGGAAGCCGTCAATGCCATGATTGCCAATCCGTGAGCTATCATGGCACACACCCTTGATGTCATAGTAAATTCTGTCTTAATTTTGAGCTGTACTTGTGTTTGTATTGAGATTCTGTTCTTTCTGACTTTGCAGTCACACAAAAGAAGCATTGCTATCAGCCAGGGAAGACAACTTCCACGGGCAATTTCCAAGCACAAAGTTTACCTAAGGTCAAAGATATAAATGCTGATGAAGTTGAGCAAGTGGATTCTGTAGGTAATCAACTATCTGAAGTGACTATGGGTGATGCTGATATTCTTGAAAATGGAAATGACGAAGCTACACTGGATACTGACCCCAGTAAAATAGTGGAAGGAAAAAGGCCGGAGCTGATTAAACCTTCCAGTGATGGAAAAGCTGGTCCTGAGTTGGTTACAGGGAGTAGAAAGTTACAGATGCGAGGAAGATGGAGAGGGATTGACCCAATATTATTTTACCACGAGGAGGCAACTGTGGGTCAGATAAAGGCCTTCTATGGCATCAAGGAATCCTTTCCGTTCAAAGGTCATTTGATTGTGAGGAATACTGATATCGACCATGTGAAAAGAGTTTATTATGTATCTAAATCTGTGAAAGAAGTTCTTGAACTCAATTTTCTAGCTGGTGAGCAGCTCAAGATCGCTGCTGTTGGGCTCAAGATGTTTGTAAGTCACTCAACTTTGACACTTGAGATTTCTGTTCTTTGAGCTCATGTCATTCTATAGATTCATGTGCATGTGTTTGAACATCCATCTTTTACAAAGTTTTCTTCAGAAAGAACTTCGCATCCTACATCCCCCAACCCCCAGAAAGGAAAGGAGGTACAGGAAAAAGCAAGACTGCCAAGCCCTCTTAAAAACAAGTAGCAAACTACGAGGGCACCACTTGAATGACCCTTTATGTCATTCTTTCCCGTGACCTCCATCCATTGCACTATTAGATAACCTTTCCATCTTCTCTTTTCAATGTTGCAGGAGCGGCAAAAAGATGTTTCTACAGAATGTGTATTCCGCATAACATCTGAAGGAGTGCCATTGCTGCTGCCACATATTACCAAACAAATAGTGTATGCATCTCCTGTAGATTTCAAGCTTCTTTTGCAGTACAAGAGCATTAAATTTGGCGATTTTGTGGATGCTGAATTTCGGGAAAAGGCTTCAAAGCTGCAGTTTGGTTGTTGTGCAGTGATTTTGAATAAAGGTTAGTTGTGATCTGGTATCTTCATTGGAGTAAACACGATTGGTTTGTTTCTCTCATAAAGTTTGCTCTCTATTTCTTTCAGACAATAAGACCTTGTCGGAACCTCAAGTGGATGCATCAACTATCGCTATAGGATGCTGGAGAGGCCGGAATAGCATCACAGTGATGGTGATTGCACTTGATATTCAAGAACTTCTAGAAAGGATGTTGACGTATTCGGAGGAGGATTCAGATTCCTTATTGCTGGAAAACAAGCCATTGATTGCTGCTTGAGCAGATTAAGCTAAATTGAAAATATTGAAAAACAATTGAGACAAGTTACTGGTAAACTAACAATTTTGGAAGCTGTAATATGTGTACCATTACAAGGAAATTTGTAACATTTTGATGTTTATTTGTTGGTTTCATATGTTTAAGACAATTTCTACAACTATAGATTTCAGATGAAAATGGAGGGAAGTGTCCTCTTTGTAATCAAAATATTGATGGATCAATACTCAACAATATTAGTCCATTTCAAAATAAATGGTGATTTTACCTTTTCATTTTATTTCAAAATAATTGGTGTTTCACATAATCAAGAAGATATTAACTTGTCTTACGAATTTAGTGAAGCAAGCCACAAAACATTTTAACGTGTTTTCGATTCGAGAAATGAAGCTAATAAATTTAATCGAAGGGGTTATGCCCAAAATATTTATGCACGTGAAACTACCATGTTTGAAGATGTGTGCAGTTTGATGCCTAGAACATTTGTCAAGAATGAAAGTTGGTGTTAAGGAGAGGAGCGTAAATGTCTCAGTGATAAAAGGTGTGAGAAGTTAGCAATATTAAGCTAACGTTTGGCCATAGATTTTTAAAATATTTTTGGTAAATATTATTTGAGTGAGAATTTGGGTGAAATTTCACCATGTGTTTGGCCATAATATATGGGAATATATTTCACTTTTTTAATAAATATAATTTATACTCATAAGTTTTAAAAATTATCAAAATTAACCATAGGCTTGTATTAGCAAGATGAAAACGTCGGCGTAACAAGATTCATGACTTTCGCAACAAGTCAATTGGATTTTTGTTGCAATAAATAACAAGTAGTGTCCATGACATTGGAGCAATGCGGTAGTTTGGAGTGAGTGCAACAATCATCATTCCATACACCGTGAAGTAGAAGAAGCACATGACTTTATTACCCTAAGCCGATTGTTCGCCATTTTCATCAATAATCATATCATCACTTTCATATTCACTGAATATTTCATCACTGCTTTGGTGTTCACATAAAAAAATATGTAATACAACGCAAACAAATACTATAGAGGGTGTTTTTGTAAAAGATAAAAATTTGGTATAGAATTTGAGATTTTTAAAAGTTCCCAAATAATGAGATTTGGCCCAAATACTAATTTTTTCTAATATTTGGAAATTTGGGTTATTTGCCAAATAATGGCAAATTATATATACACTATTTGACAAATTTTCCCCCAAATTTTACTTGAAAAATCTATGGTCAAACGGGTCCTAAGACTAAGGAGAAATACAGATAGACTGAAAAAGAACTGAAAAAGGATGATTAGATATGCATGACATAGTGTATCATCAATACATCAAAGATGTGACCCTTAGAAGTATTAAAATCGAAAATTAGGAAAGAAAATTAATAGGAGGTCGAGCGATTTCTTTCTTTTAAGTGGAGTGAGGGGGTGAGCGGCATAGTTCTAGTTTAGAACACTATCGGTTCTAGCTCTCCTTAACGAGTATATATTAGTAATATTATTTTACCATTACCTTATTTTCTACGGTTATTTCTTTTACATTGTTATCCTTATTATTTTTGGTGTTAATATTTTTCTTTTGTATTTTCAGCTTAGTTTTTTATTTCAACCAATTTTATAAAATATTTTTAAGTGGAGAGTCTATCAAAAAATAACATAATTTTTCTAACTTCCACATATAGCAAATATAAAAATTATATTTGTATGTTATAGCTATAGTTTGTATAATTGCGCTCCATAACAAACTTTATGTTTGCTATGGAGCATCAGATTGTATAACTCACTGGCTCCTCTTCATATTTGAATAATTTCGCTGGCAGACCATTTGTTTAAATCGTTGTCAGCCTCTCGTTTGTATAAATTGTTGCAGCCTCTCAATTCAATTTTATGTGTTTGTATATTTGCATAAAATTTGAATTTGTATACAATTGAATCGAAATAAAACGTTTGTATATCAAATCTCTCTCTCTCTCTCGCTTTATACAAACATAAATTATACATTGTATTTTGTATAATTTGTGTTTGTATAGAGCCAGAAAGAGAGAAAGGCAAAAGAGAACTGGGCAGGGGAAGCTTTGTATTGTATAATTATAAGTGTATATGACGAATATATATGTATTTGCATGTGTATATACAATTTTCTCTCGCTTTATACAAACAAAAACACAATTTATACATTTGTGTTTGTATAAAGTGAGGGAGAGACTGGCGAGCGAGAGAGGGAGAGTGGCGGGCGAGAATTTCAGGGAGAGAGGCTAATGACAACAGTTTGCTACGGGGTACAATTAAATCAAACTATAGTTATAACATTTAATTTGAATTAATAATTTGCTATTATATACAATTTTCCTATAAAGATAGAAATAACATTATATATATCCTATCATCCATAGACTTCACTAATAAATTACATTAAATATATAGTACTGTTATTGTTGTTATTAAAACCTATTGACTCATCAATATCCTTAACGTTATTTTCTTGTATTAAATAAATCTCTAAACAATTATAAAGCTCCAACTCTCACACTACCAGTGGAAAGTTACGTATGGACATTTTCTTATTAATTCTGATTTGCATCGAAATTTTTTCCTTTGAATGGTAAAAATTTACTTTTTAATTATCTAAAATAATATCATACTCAAAACTCGAACTTAAAAATTCTAATTAAAATAGTATATTCGGTGTTTTATTCTCTCAGCGTGCAAAACAACGACGGTCAAATTATTCCAACATTTTTTTATAAATATTTCAACATGAAAATAGTACTTTGAGTCAAGTCAACTTATTCAATTCATCATTTACTTTAATGTATATTCCATAAAATGTTATTGGTCATCATATATATAGTACGTATTGTAGTGATCGATATTGTTGAAAAATGTGGACAATAGTTTGTCACTATATAAATAAAGTGATAATGATTTTTTCTTTTAATATATTATTGCAAAAATATTTAGTGGTGATTGAGTTAATGTTATTGCATTCAAAATTATTAAAATTTTTAGTGGATATTTAAATAGAATGTTATTTATAAATGTCCATATTTATTATTGATGCTAAATTTAATATAACACAATTATATTATTGGTGCAAAATCCTTTATTTGTTGTAGTGTAAGGTCTGCACACACTTTTTCCTTCCCAAACCAATAGTTCAACCAACGGTTCATAGCTACCTTCAGGCGTCGAGGTAGGAGTAAGATTTGCGTAGACTTTATCTTCTTCATTCCCCCTTTGTGAGATTGTATTAAATATATTGTTGTATTACTTTAAACCAAAAGTAAATATATTCGATGTTTCATTTTTTATTTTAAATTTCTCATTCTGTATCTTGTGTTTATTTTTGGATCTGACTAATTCAGATTTACGCTGGAAGGTTCCATTTGAGAGATCAAATAAAGTACTCCCTATCAGAAGTGATTTTATATCTAGAGCTCGATTTAAAAACTCTAATTAAAAATAAAAAAATATTTATCGCTAACGACATTTAATTTGATGGTTTTATTCTCTCATCAAAACAAAGACGGCCAAGTTATTCCAACACATTTTATATATTTTTCAACATGAAAATAGTCTCAAGTCACCTTATTATTCAATTCCCATCTACTTCACTTTATTCCAAAAAAATTTTGGAAAAAATGTAAATGGCCATCATAGTACTTGGTGACCAATGTTGAAAAATATGGACACTAATACTTGGTCAGATAATTCACCAAGAAAATGTACTCTTAAGGCGTCCACATTAATGGAATTTAAGAGATAAACTCTTGGTCAATGAATGATAAGGACAATATCCGTATACTAAAAAGACAAACAACGTTGCAACTTGGTACTCCGCGGTCGAACAATAATTGTTTACTATTAACTTTACACATTTTTTAAGAAATTATAAATAGAAAGATAATTTAACTATATCACCTTTTGAATATAATAAATATAATGTCTTGAAAAATGTAATAGAGAAATGATTATAATTAATGATAAGGGTAAATTAGAAATTAAGTGTAAAATTATCCATTGATTTCATAAAAATGGACAAGTATTGTTGGACATCTCAAAATAGTATAGTGGACAATTATTATTGGACGGAGGGAGTAATTACTCCATCTGTATTGTTGTCCACTATTGACTTGACACAACCTTTAAGAAACAATAAATAATATGGGTAATATTATTATTTTATTTATTGACTTTATTAAATTTAATGTTTTGAGAAATATGTTAGATGATAAATCGTATTTAATACCAAGGGTAAAATAAACACAAAAGATAAATTATTTCTTGATTTTCTAAATTGAACAACTATTTTTAGTATAGTGGACAACTAATGTTGGACGGAAGGAATACCACTTCGTCGTCTGAACTTATCTGTCGTGATTTTTCTATTTCAAATTATTTGTCATTTTAAAAGTTCAAGATATTATTTTCATTATCTTTAGTAATTCTTGTTTTTGATAAGTCTAAACACCTCAATTGAATAAATATTTAATGAAAAGAGATTATATCGTAAGATATATAAATGAGGGTAAATTAAAATTATTAATATAAAAATCTCTCTTAATTAAATTAATTAATATTTTTTTAAGAAGCATTTAAAAAATTACGACAGATAATTTGAGAAGGAGGAAATAGTACTTAAACCTAAAAAATGTTGACGAGCGTGGACGTTCGAGAATTTATATTTCAACATGAAAATAATAAGTCAAGCCAACTCATTCAATTCCTATCTAAATTAGTTTATTCCAAAAATAAAAAAATATGGGTGTTCATGGTTCGGTTTGGATCGATTATTGATTAGAATCAAAATAAAACCAATTTAGTCAATTTTTAAATTTCTAAAACCAAATCAAACCAAATGAAAAAAATAACTGTCGGTTTGGTTGATGTTGGTTTGGTTCGGATTTTTTTTTAATTTGAAAGTAATAAATTAAATTTGTTGAGAGTATATGCATCTCGATAGACACAAACACCTAATACATGAATAATCCACAAGAAAGTTACTATAAATTCAATTAAGCAATATCAAAATTATTATTACACGAATAAAGTGATTTAATTAAGAGATAGTATGACTAGCTAATATGAGTAATATAAGTAAAGATTAAAGTAATAGACTTTGAGTCAAGTCTTCCTATTCAATTCATCATTTACTTTAACATATATTCCATAAAATGTTACTGGTCATCATATATATAGTACGTATTGTAGTGATCGATATTGTTGAAAAATGTGGACAATAGTTTGTCACTATATAAAAAAAGTGATAATAATTTTTTCTTTTAATATATTATCGCAAAAAAATTTAGTAGTGATTGAGTTAATGTTATTGCATTCAAAATCATTAAAAAATTTAATGGATATTTATATAGAATGTTATTTATAAATGTCCATATATATTTATTATTGCTGCTAAATTTAATATAACACAATTATATTATTGCTGTAAAATCCTTTATTTATTGTAGTGTAAGGTCTGCACATACTTTTTCCTCCCCAAACCAATAGTTCAACCAACAGTTCATAGCTACCTTCAGGCTTCGAGGTAGGAGTAAGATTTGCGTAGACTTTATCTTCTTCATTCCCCCTTTGTGAGATTGTATTAAATATGTTGTTGTATTACTATAAACCAAAAGTAAATATATTCGATGTTTCATTTTTTATTTTAAATTTCTCATTCAGTATCTTGTGTTTATTTTTGGGTCTGACTAATTCAGATTTACGCTGAAAGGTCCCATTTGAGAGATCAAATAAAGTACTCTCTATCAGAAGTGATTTTATATCTAGAGCTCGATTCAAAAACTCTAATTAAAAATAAAAAAATATTTATCGCTAACGACATTTAATTTGATGGTTTTATTCTCTCATCAAAACAAAGACGGTCAAGTTATTCCAACACATTTTATATATTTTTCAACATGAAATAGTCTCAAGTGAACTTATTATTCAATTCCTATCTACTTCACTTTATTCCAAAAAAAATTTGGAAAAAATATAAATGGTCATCATAGTACTTAGTGACCAATGTCGAAAAATATGGACACTAGTGTATACTTGGTCAGATAATTCACCAAGAAAATGTACTCTTAAGGCGTCCACATTGATGGAATTTAAGAGATAAACTCTTGGTCAATGAATGATAAGGACAATATCCATATACTAAAAAGACAAACAACGTTGCAACTTGATACTCCGCAGTCGAATGATAGTTGTTTATTATTAACTTTACACATATCTTAAGAAATTATAAATAAAAAAGTAATTTAACTATATCACCTTTTGAATATAATAAATATAATATCTTGAAAAATGTGAAAGGAAAATAACTATAATTAATGATAAGGATAAATTAGGAATTAAGTGTAAAATTATCCATTGACTTTATAAAATGAACAAGTATTGTTGGACATTTCAAAATAGTATAGTGAACAACTATTGTTGGCGGAGGCAATAATTACTCTCTTTGTCCAACAATAATTTTCCACTTTTGACTTGACACACCCCTTAAAATACAATAAATAATAGGGGTAATATTATTATATTATCCTTTGATTTTATTAAATTTAATGTTTTGAAAAATGTGTTAGATGATAAATCGTAGTATTTAATAGCAAGGGTAAAATAAACACAAAATAAAGTATTTCTTGATTTTCTAAATTGAACAAGTATGGTTGAACAACTATTTTTAGTATAGTGAACAACTATACTTATTTGTAGTGATTTTTCTATTTCAAATTATTTGTCATTTTAAAAGTTCAAGATATTATCTTTATTATCTTTAGTAATTCTTGTTTTTGATAAGTATAAGCATCTCAATTGAATAAATATTTAATGAAAAGAGATTATATCGTAAGATATATAAATGAGGGTAAAATTATTAATATAAGAAGTTCTCTTAATTAAATTAATTAATATTTGTTTAAGAAGCATGTAAAAAAAACACGACAGATAATTTGAGACGGAGGAAATAGTACTTAAACCTAAAAAATGTTGACGAGCGTGGACGGTTGAGACTCGATATTTCAACATGAAAATAGTAAGTCAAGCCAACTTATTCAATTCCCATCTAAATTAGTTTATTTCAAAAATAAAAAATAAAAAATATTGGTCATCATAGGGGTGTTTATGGTTTGGTTTGGATTGATTATTGGTTAAAATCAAAATCAAACCAATTTAGTCAATTTTTAAATTTCTAAAACCAAATCAAACCAAATGAAAAAATAACTGTCGGTTTGGTTCAGGTTTTTTTGTTTGAAAGTAATAAATTAAATTTGTTGAGAGTATATGCATCTCGCGATAGACACAGACACCTAATACATGAACAATCCACAAGAAAGTTACTATGAATTCAATTAAGCAATATCAGTGTTATTATTACACGAATAAAGTGATTCAATTAAGAGAAAGTGTGACTAGCTAATGTGACGTAGGGTAGGTAAAGATTAAAGTAATAGATTTTGATGGACTGGTCTTGGAGTTTTAATATTTGGGCTAAAATTTAAGTGTTGGGCTTGAGGAAATGGTAAAGTTAAAACTTATTAATATTTAACAAAATATTTATATTTTATTTATGAATAATATAAATTTATATATACAATTTCTTGGTCCGATTTGGTTGTTTTGAGATTTTATTTTAGTAAAACCAAAACCAAACCAAATAGTATCGATTTTCAAAATTTAAAATCAAACCTAACCAAACCAAATATCAAATTTTTTAATCAGTTTGGTTAGCATTGCGATTCGATTTAGTTTTTTAACCATAACCATGAACATCCCTAATAGAAAGTAGATATCAATGTTGAAAATCAACGTACGTGGTACGTTGCTACTTGGTAGTAATTACAAACTCTTCCCGTCTCAAATTTTTTGTCGTGATTTTTGTTTTTTCTTTAAAAAAATTATTTGTTATTTTAGAAGTTCAAAATATTCTTTTTATTTTATTCTTAATAGTAATTGTTCTTAAAGTCTACAAACACCTTAATAAAATAAATATTTGATGAAAAAACATGAGAAAATGATCAAAATAGTCCTTCATCTACGAGAGTTGATTTATGAGGATCCTTAATATATTCCACATGATCTAACCCAAAAACTTCTTTCTTTTGCATTTGAGGTCATGCTCTTATCCTCATAAGAAAAATAATACACACTACAATTTCTCATCTCCATCGAAACAAAATTTTCAGAAGCTTATATTATCATACATAAAGAAGAATAAGAAAATCAAAATCATTAAAATAAATGTAAACTAAGTAAGCATTATATATAGTTTACACAATTTCTATCAACCATACAATTAGCGAAAAGAACAAATTATTCCAACTTTTAATTAATATACTCACAAAAGTAGGTAAATTGAATTAAATGACCAACCAGACATTGGTCTTGAATACAACAATTAATAATAAACTTTGGTACACATTTTACATCAACAACAAAATATAATAAGTAACACACAATCTTGATCAAGAATCTAGATCTTCAGCATGAGTTGGATTTTTAGAAGAACGGGCCATAAATGCTCTAATCATAGGTTTAACTTTCTCCACAGATTTAATTATTCCCAAAAACATGAACCTATAGAGAATTACCATTCCAAATATTATAGCAACATCAACCCATTTTGAATATCCCATTTGCACTTGCCATACATTTCTCAATATTTCTTCACCACTAATTATGGCTGGTCCTCTAATTTGTTCATTAGGGAAATTTAATCCCAAGAATTCATTCTTGTAAAATCCTTGATTTGCATATTTGTGAAATGCAATGTAATACATTGGGTACTTCCAAAATGGTTTAGGAAGATCATTAGGCAATCTGAAAAAACCTCCATTAAGCATCATAACACCTTGAATTCCAGCTCCTATTATCAAACGATCACAAAATTAGTACATGAAAAATAAATATGCCCCCCCCCCCCAAACTAATTTTTACGTATTGAAATTTAGCTTAATTTATTCATGTGACATCCTTACCTGTTATGATTCCCATGA